>CM060839.1:97195404-97490404 GCA_030762175.1 Metallyticus violacea
CAACATCTCATGTTGTCCAATAAGATATTTGTCAGACTGGATGAGGTGATAGCGTAAAGAACATTGGCATTCAATTAAAGAATGCAAATATTCAAAAATCATAATAGAAGGACTTAGCAAAAATAGATCAAAACAATTACTCTTGCTAAATGTAAGGCTGTCCAGGATTGAAGGATTACTAACAGGCCATTTTCCACTAAAGGATATCTCTACATAGTTGAAAATCCTGTAGATCTCTCATGTTTGAGATGTGAGAAGGCTAACAAAACAGCCTTCTCTGTAAATGGGAAAGTTTAACAAATTTTTCAAGAGACATCCTCTGCATCTTCAACTAGTTTGACGACTGGTAGGAGAAACTAACATCAATGAGGACCTGTGGCTCTGCCCTGGTGTTGTTTTTTTTTAATAAATTGGAAATTTGTATTACATGTCCTGTAATGTCGAAAGTCATAAGATGATCCCTATGTTTATGAATGTAAATCTCCTCCCATGTGTCCAATTCTGTACATCCGTGTGCTTCTTTAAGTAACTTTATTTCTCTTTTTATGTAGTGATTATCTTTCCAAAAATGGTATGCCACTGCTGACCTGTCTATCTGTTTGTATTTAACGTTCCTGAGATGTTCCCTTAAACGTGTTCCTATATGTAACATGTAAAGAATGTGATAAGATATACATTGGTAAAACTAAAAGGAACATCCAATATAATGAAACATCTTTTCTCTCTTCAATACCATACTACCACGCTAGATTACAACGTGAAGCAATAGAAATCTATATGCACCCTAATAATTTCAACAGAATGGGAGAGGCTCTCAAACTGAGCAAAACCTGGCCAGACACCAGGCGCCAGTTCGGGGCACTTGGGAAAACATTTTCCTGAGTGGGTGTCTTGTCAGCACTACCTAGCCGCCCGCGGCTTTACCGGTTCAATGGACTAGGAGTTCTTAATAAACCAGGAAGAGGAATGTGAACAAATTTTGTGCCAGTGGCACGTGGATCACTCAGACGGCCACCCATCCCACTGATCACGCTCAGGGCTGCTTAACCCCGTAGCGTGCGCAGCGCCAGGCGGTCACCCTTTCAAGTACTGACCACGCCCAATGCTGCTTAACACCATTAGTCAGCCGGTGTTTTCAGCTTGGTTTGCCGTTTGCTGGTTCTCAGGATAGGTATTTATAAGGAGTTGAACAACTTCGGGTTCAGGAGCTAGTTTTTGCACGTGGGCCAGTGTGAGTCAACCAAGGGGTCCTATTACGTCCTTGGGAAGTCAGTACGATTTATATCGTCTAGGGGGCCTTGTGATCGTAGTCCCCTAGCGCTCTGACCAGTTCATTTGGATGGTTCGGGATTATATCGTGTAACGTCCGGGCTCTCTCCCGTATGACGTCAATGATATATGGTATGTTGGAATGATCGTGCAGGATGTGGGCTGGGAAGCGGCCGTCAGTGACGTACACAATCCTTAGCGCACGGTTCTGTAGGGTCTGGATTATGCGGATCGTGGACGGGGCCGCGGCTCCCCAGATCTCACAGCTGTACAGAACCATCACCGGTACTATGGCACGGTAAGCGCGCAGCTTTTGGTTCGACGTCATGAAGCTAGAGCTCAGGATGGGGTGCAACTTCTGGAGGGCAGCATGGCCTTGCCGAACTTTAGCGTAATATGCTCGCTAAAGATCAGCAAGCGGTCCAGCGTCACCCCGAGGTACCTCGGGCTATGGACTCAGGTTATCCGTCGGCGATGCAACACGAGATCCTGCCGGCGCCTCGGACGTCTGCCCTTAGTCAGGAGAATCGCAGAGCTCATCTCCGAACTAATGGCAATCCGCCATTTTTCGCTCCAGGTCTCCACCTCTCCGAGTTGGTTCTGAATTGGGCATAGTGCATAATTTTGATCATTATTTTGCGCCAGAATGAGCAGATCATCTGCATATTGGCAGGTGGTAGTTCTGTTGTTGGCTGGGAAGTCGGCCATGTAAGCGGTGAAGAGCGTCGGAGACAGCACGCTACCTTCCGGCATTCCCGCGCCAATGGGCCGGACTGTTGATAGCTTGCCATCTACTTTTACCCGGAAGCTGCGTTCTCTGAGGAAGCTGCTACCAGGGAAATATAGGGGGCAGGTATGTCATGCTCTAGGTGTTTGTAGACGAGGCCATCTTGCCATGTGGTCGAGAAAGGCTTTTCCACGTCCAGCAGTACTGCTACCGACTTGGATTTCGATTGGAAGCCAATCGAGACCTTCTCGGCTCGAAGCTTCGAGAAAGCCTTTTCCACGTTCAGCAGTACTGCTACCGACTTGGATTTCGATTGGAAGCCAGTCGAGACCTTCTCGGCCACTCGCAGCAGCTGCTGGGTCACGGAAAGTCCAGGACGAAAACTAAATTGGTGGTTAGGTAGGAGTTACACTTCCTTGAAGTGAGGAAGTAGCCGGGAAAAAAAGGAGAAAGGAGAAAATTTTCGAAAACTTTGGAAACTGTGGGGAGAAGACTTATAGAGCTGTAGCTGGAGGAATAAACCGGGTCTTTGCCGGCTTCACAATGCACACCGCCTGCGCCTCTTTCCATGATGATGGAAAATGGCGTAAGTATAGGCAAGCATTGTAAATCCGCGTCAAGTGGATCACGTCCTTTTAGGCAGGTGCTGGAGCATTTCCATTATTACGTGGTCCTGCCCAGGGGCTTTGTGGGATTTTAGGCCTTGGATCAGGGTGGCCACCTCTTTTGTTGTGGCGATTGGGGTGTGGAAATTCTCCCCCTTCTAGGAAGACTGAGATGGTTTCATCCACGAGATCAGTGTGGTCGTCATTCTGGAGCTCCTCTCGTGGTTGGAATTGAAGCGACAGATAGTCTGCGAAGGCCTCTGCATTTTTTTGACCCTCGAACACCAAGTGTCCAAGAAAACGGCTGTGTAGGGGGTGATTATGTTCACCCTTATCTCTCCGAAAGCCACGGACGATCCGCCACAGTTTTCTCTTTTGGAGGTTCGCGTGCCGTTCTCAGGCCTCAGTTCTCGTGCCCTTAGAAGGCGTCTCACCAGGGTTTTGAACTGTCTGTGGATTTCTCCTATCCTGGGGTGGCGGAACCTGTGCCGTAGCTTCCGTGCGGCATTTTTGGCTCTGATTAGTTGTCTAAAAGGTTGTGGGATGGTGTGAGGGTTTGAGTGCTCGTACGGTATGCGGTATGTGTGGGCACGGACCGCAGAGAGAACGGTACTGGAGAAGTTCGCAACCGCCTCCGCGAGCTCCTCGATTGAGTCGACACGAGGGGACGGTTCTACGCACTGGTCAGGCGATGGATTACTGCATCCCAGTCGGTCTCATCTATCCAGTCTGGTATGATCAGAGCTGAGAGTATGATGCTGGCGTCCATCACGACCGGGTCGTGATCGGAGTCCAAAGCGTTGACCGTTTTGAGATCCAGATGAAAATGGATGTTTCTGGTGATCACGATGTCGATGACATCCTCCCTGCAGCGGGAGGAATGGTGCGTTGGACCTCTCGAACCATACGCAAGCAGGGCTGGGTCCCCGCTTATGAGGCGGGAGAGTAGCCGGCCTCTGCAGTTCACAGTGCGGCTATGCCACGTAGGGTGCTTCGCGTTAAGATCTCCTGCGATGCAGATTGCAGGGTGAAGGTTAAGAAGTGCTCTATAGTCTGCTTCGTAGAAGTAACCATCTGAAAGGGGGGGGGTCATATGCCGCAACCAGCATGACGTCCTGGCCACACAAGGAGAGCCTTATGGCGGTTGCTTCGACGTGCTTTAGGGGCGGGACGCGAATGGAAGAGTGAGCAAGGTGTCTCTTGATAAATATAGCAGTACCTCCGCCCCATCGGGTGACTTTATCAGTCCGATGGGCGACGTAACTTGGCAGGTTGAAATTTATGGCACGAAAAAGAACCTCAAGCCTGAAAGAGAGGCCTCTGAGCAAAATTTGTCGGCCGTTTCACGCCCTGAGTTGAATGGAGCGCTGATGACCTGAGCTGTTAAAGAGCGTCCGTAAATAAATCAATAAAAAATTGTACTGGTGCATTTTACGTGGCAGCCCTTCGTGCCAAACGCGGTCGAGGGAACGTTCTATATCTAAGAAGAGAGCGCCTGTGGGTTTATTTATATTAATGCCTCGCGTTATGTGTTCTGTGACTCTGAGGAATTGCAGAGTGGTGGAATGCTGAGCTCGAAAACCAAACTGTTCTGGGATTAAGATGTTATTTCTATGCAAGTGGGCGTCAATGCGTTTTAATATGATCTTTTCCAGTACTTTGCTTAGAGTATTAAGTAGGCTGATCGGGCGATAGTTTAACGGATCTGAGAGGTCCATGTTCTTTTTGGGAAAAAGTAGTACTGTGGCATTCTTCCAGCAGGAGGAATAAAGTCCAATTTCAAGGACGAAGTTGAATATGGTCTTTAAAACTTTCAAAATGTTTGAGTGAATTGTTAGGTATTCGATCGGGCCCAGGGGCCTTTTTGTTGGGCAGATGTCTAATGAGCCAGTTAATTTCCGAGGGACAGGTTTTTCGTATTTTATTATGAGTTTTCATTTATCAGAATTCTTTGGTGATGGTCATGGTTTCCGCGATGAAAGGAGGTGACGAGAGAGGCATGTTAGGAGTGAGAGTGATTTGTAAGGCTTCAGCAAGGGCTTCGCTTTCTCATGGTTCGTTTGAGCAATTTCTTGGCTATAGCGTACGGGAGGAATCTGTGTTTTTGCTTTTGTAAGAGACTTAGCAATGTGCCGTACTTTGTGTTGTTCAAGGTCAAGTGCTTGTAAAGTGGCATTCCATTGGCCTCTAATGTGGGAAGTCAAAGCTTCGTTTAGCTGTACATTGCGTCGCTGCTGCTCATCCTCGGCAGATGGGTGCCTGGTGGTCTGCCAAGCGCGGCGAGCCTTGCTACTGAGAGCTTTAATGCGGCTTATATCAGGTGGCAGTCGCTGATTCGGTTTATTAGGGCCCTGAATTGGGACTGAGGTTGTGATAGCAAATTTAATGGTTTGTTCGAGGCGTATAGTCGCGTGTTCAAGTTCGTTTTCTGTGGCAATTGGAGTATCATAGAGGTGTTCATTTATGGTTTGTTGGAAGGATTCCCAGTTGGCCTTGTTGAAGTAATGACGGGCTTGGTTGGAAGCAAGTTCAAGGGCACCCTCAAGTTCAATGAGCATAGGGAGGTGGTCCGACGAGATATCGTTAAGTACTGATAAAGTAATTATGTGGTTAATATTTTGTGCAATTGCGATGTCGAGAGTATCAGATTGGTGGTTTTTGTTCGCGGGAATGAACGTGGGTTCAGTGGGTATATCTCGTATGAGGAAGAATTTTCGTGTCTATTGAGCTTTACTCCTGCTAGGTTGGTGGCTCTGCAATTCCACAGTGAGTGTTGGGCATTAAGGTCGCCTGCTATTATTGTGCGACTTGAGAGTTGCAGTAAGGTTTCCAAATCATGATGGCAATGTCGCCTGGTGGGTTGTAAATGGCAATTTAGGTGGTTTGAAGATTATTTATAGTTACGCGTACAATGGTGGCTTCGAGGTGAATGAGCTGCGGAGGAAGAACAGCAGAATGATTAATTCCATTCTGTATGGCCACCGCGGTACCCCCTCCATGACGGTTTATGTCAGAGTGATAAATAGTGTAACCTTCGATGGAAAGCCTATCAAAAGTGCATAGATGTGTTTATGTGGGTAGTGCAGCCTGGATATTGTGCTTGTAGAGGAAATCTATGAGTACGGTCTTACGGCGACGAATCCCGTTTGCATTCCATGAGATTCCCTTGAATTCGCCATCGATAAGTTCGGAGCGGCATAGATCGCAAAGAACTCTGCATTATTCATGAAGATTCTTTTCGTCTGAAATGGATAAGCCAAGAACTAGGTTAAAGCATCAATGGCCAGTTCCCTTGTCTGGTCCAAGACATTTTCATTGGGCCATTAACCCCCAAAACATTGGTATATGCCTCAGTGAAGGGGGCTCCTGTGGAGCATTAGTATCTGGTAGCTGATTATGATTATTATGTTCATTGCGTTCAGAATTAACAAGTGAAGACTGAGTAGATGGCGTCACGTGAAATTGTGAGCCGGAATTATGTGGCTGGCGCTGTTCCCTTGGGGCATATTGTGTCTGGGGGAGATAGCCGGGCGCAGTCTGGGTCTGATTAGGATTTATTGACATATTATGCCATTGAGCGTGTGGCCACTGAAACTGGCCTGAGTGGGCACGAAACCAATATACTGTTGTGCCGGGGCAACCGTCTCCGAGCCTGTGGTATGCTGGCGTCCCTGCAGACGGGCAGAAAAACCGCAAAGCACAGCCAACTGCCTTTTGTATTCAGGGCAAGCCGTGTACCTAGCACCGTGGCCCCGCTGCTTGCACAGAGCACACCTGCTTGTTCATATATATCTCCAATCATGAGATTTGAAAACACGTGCATCCAGAGATCCAAGTGTGTAAGATATCTTGGTATTTATTTACATGAGAAATTATTATTTAAAAATCATATCGACGAAATTTCCGCTAAAGCTTTTGCAATTATGAACAAAATTGCACGGTTATCAAAAGATTTTGGAATAATACCTTTTCAGGCTGTAAAATTATATAACAACGCAGTATTATCCTCAATTGTAGGATACGGCGCTAGTGTTTGGGCACATAGGTTATTTTTGCAGAGTGCCATAAAAACCTTGAGAAGCCTCCAAAGGAAAATCCTAATTAGGATGATTGGGGCTTTTTCCACTACGCCGACGGATGGTTTATTAATGATTACGGGAATCTTGCCGCTTGACTTGGAAGTACGTAAACGAGGGGCTCGTTATTGGTCCAAAAGAAATAATTTCGTGAAGGCATCTCAATTAGTGGGATGCGCGATAAGTGACGAAATTGAAATAGAGGAAAAATTAATAGAGGAGTGGCAGGACACATGGGATGTTAGTACAACTGGTAGGAGAACTTATGAATTCTTTCCATCTGTTCTGGAAAGATTTCATATGAAATATCTCAAACCATCCCGTGGTCTGGTCCACTTCCTCTCAGGTCACGGACCATATCGCGAGTACCTCAACAGATTTAATCTAAGACTGTACAATTTGTGTGATTGCGGGTTAATTGAGACACCAGAACACGCCATTTTTGAATGTGACTTGACGAGACATTTGCGGCAAGAAATAAGATTTATACAAAATCGACAATTAAATAATATTTTAAGAAACAGGAAGACATGGATTGTAATAGATAAAATGGCTAACTCCTTTTCAGGGGAAGCCCTGAAGAGATTTAGAGTTTAGCCATATCCCGGATTTGACTTAATAGGTGTGCCTACTGACGTAGCCGAAGACTCTGCATCTACTGGAATACCAGGAAATCCTCTTGAAGACCGAAGAGGCAGAGTTCTTCAGGATTTTCCAGTGGGTCACCATCACCGATATTGACATCAAAAGTATCTATTGGCACTTATAATGTTATTGTGTATTATTATTATTATTATTATTATTATTATATTATCATCTTATTGTTGTATTATGGTGATGGTATAATTAATATTAGTTTTGTATTTAACCTATTGTTTAAATTTAAAAAAATATAATTTGTTTAATTTGTTGTGTAAAAATTTGTTATTGAAGTAATAACATTTGTAACTTAGAAAAATTAACAATTTGTTGTGTAAAAGATTATTAATAATTATGAGCTAATTAACAAATGTAGAATTGTTAGAAGTATTTTAATTTTGTTTTTGTAAAGGGCACACAGTTATAGTGCCTTCTTGTAGTAGTTTATAGTAAATAAAAATAATAACAATGTAAACTATGAAAATGAAATAAATAAAATGAAAATAGACCCAGGTTTAAGAAATTAGATACCTGGGAAAAAAGATAGAGAAGCCGTGGCTTTGTCGTTGGACGAAGTCACGACTTTTTTTTTTTTTGTTCATATGTGCACTCACATGCATCATGAGATCCCATACACCTTGAACAAACATATCTCGGGGTTTGGCAGTTGGCGGCTATGTGGCGCATTTGTTGGCAGGGATTACACTGCACGGACACAGGCGGGGGCTTCAATGGTGACTTTAATATGTATTATGGCGTCAAGTTGTAGTACCTTGACTCTGTTCTCATCAGATGCTACCTACACTTGGTAAATTGGGAGTGGCGTGCGGTCTTTATTAAATCTGCGTAGCTGAGCTACTCTGGTAACGCCTATGCGTTGCCGCGAGAGCTCGTCCTTAATTTATTTTTCTGCCTTATTCAAGAATAAATTCTTGATAAAACCAATCTACGGCTTCTGGTAGGTCCAGGGGTGGTCAATTGAAAATTGATGGCCCTGTCCCTGAAGAATAAGGAAATGGCGCGATAGTCTACTGGTGCAAATGCTCTAATTTGGAAGTCCCTAGTCTGTGCTGCCCTGGGCTCTGCGGACCCTGAGTACCCGTGGTACTTCAGACGTTACTAGAAGGAGCCGGGCCGGACTTGAAACGAGCCTCTCCCGCAAGGGTGTCGTCCGGATTGGGTTGAACTCGGCTTGGCAGTTGGTCCCGGAACTCACGGGAAAATGAGTACTCACGACGGTAGTGTGTCCCAGGGCAGTGCCTATGGCGTGTACCCTGGACGCAGGTGTGCCTGAATCGCTGTCGTTTGTGGGGAGGGTGGTGGCTACCTTAATGCCGGGATGACTCACCTCTATAACACGAGTAGGTCCTGGTAGATGATACGTCTCCAACAGTAAGAATCTCGTAGCGAAGGCAGCTTAGCGCGTATGAGCGTCGCAAACGTCTACAGCCGAACGGCGGGTCGGAATAGCTTCTAGGTGCCGTCCTAATGTAAAAACCTACAGGATGCGCATACCTCTGTGAAAAATTTGAACACCACAACATCCCCTGGTAATGGGTGGGATCCCCTTATAATGTCACTGTGTACCCATGAGAGGGATGGGCAGCATCGAACTTAGCCAAGATCTTGGACAGATCTGCGTCGTGACTTTTTGACACATACATGGGTGGCTGTAGCTGAGTTGTAACCGCTTGGGCAAATGAGGTTGGGGAAGTAAGGAAGCTTCGATTGCCAGAGTTGGTATGGAAGGTAGCGGGCTGGGAATTAGGCTGGGAGGGAGGGAGTTCAGAGGTGGGTACTGGTGATTGGTGATCTGCGTCGTGACTTTTTGACACATACATGGGTGGCTGTAGCTGAGTTGTAACCGCTTGGGCAAATGAGGTTGGGGAAGTAAGGAAGCTTCGATTTCCAGAGTTGGCATTGAAGGTAGCGGGCTGGGAATTAGGCTGGGAGGGAGGGGGTTGAGAGGTGGGTACTGGTGAGCGCGGAGTGGAGTAGCCGGACTGATGAGAGTCGGTCATGGTAGAGAAGGAAGCAGAAGAATTGGAGATGGTGTTGCGAGTGGCAGGGGAAGGAGAGGGATGGGTGGGGGAGGAAGGGGATTGCACCTCTCAGATGGTTGGGCATCGTCTTTGGCAGCATAAGGCTGCTTACCGAACTTGCCCACGACTCAACTATTAATCAGTTGAGCAGCTAGCAAAATGATGATAATGAATGTTATTAATTTTTTTAAATTATCGTCAGAGTGAAGGATAAAAGGAGATAAAAGCTTAGAAAGTACTTACTGGGGTAAGCTTATAGACTAATAGAAAGGAAGAAAGTTAGGGATGGATAGAGAAAAATACAGCTAGAAGGGTGCTTAAAAGCCTGACCTGCAGAGGGTCTACCCAAGGGGCGCCTAGGTACCAGTCGAGAGACTGTTGGCACGACCTTGTAGCTCTGCCCAAGCTAGACTGTAAGTTGAAGTTCTGAATGTGATCAGATGGTATCCTCGATGAGGCGGCACAGTAGTGCCCGACTGAAGCTGCCTCGGTTGTCGGGTCGCTTAAGAGGTGCCGTGCGGGTCTCTTCCGCGGTTGCAGTAGATTGCTCCCAGTTGGTCGGTCGCTCGTCGCTTCTCGTCGGCTGCTCGGCTGGTAGACCCTTCTTCTTTCGATGCCGGACCGCTTCTCTTACACACTCCCAAAACCTGGCCAGAAGCCAGTACAGGTCACCTGGGACTTCTCGCAGGTGGGTGTCATTGGTCAGCAGTACCTAGCCGATCGCGGCTTTACCTGCGATGGACAAAGAATAAATTAAGATGGAAACAGGAAGAGGGTTTGTGTTTCGGCTGTGCAAGCGGCACGTGACATTACTTGGCGGTCACCCATCCAGGTAGTGGCCACCTCCGATGCTGCTTAACCTCGGTGGTCAGCCGTGGTTCACAGCAAGGTTGCCGCTTGCTAGGATTAAGAGTAGGGTTGTTGAGTAGGATCAGAATGATTAAAGAATTTTGATTATGATCAAATATGGTGTTTGGGGGATGTTTCAAGCGACACGTGGTCTTTCTTCGCGGCCACCCATCCTAGTATTGGCCACGCCCAATGCTGCTTAACCTCGGTGGTCAACCGTGGGTCTCAGTATGGTTGCCGCTTGCAGGGATTTATAGGTTGTTGTTCAGGGTCAGGTTTGAAGCTAGTCTGTTTTGGATCATGGTGAATGTTAAAATTGTTACCCAAGGAGCCCCATGAAGTCCTTGGACAGACTATAGGATTTTCACCTTCCGGGGGCTCTATAGTCATAGGCCCCTAAAGCTCTGGCCAGCTCATTAGGGTGGTCCAGGGTGTTGTGGAGCGTCCGGGCTCTTTCCCATATGATGTCCATCATATATGGGACGTTGGAGTGGTCATGGAGGATGTGTGCCGGGCTACCCCGAGGTACTTCGTGCTGCGGACCCAGGGGATCCGCCCCGGCGATGCAACACGAGCTCCCGCAGGCGCCTCCGGCGTCGGCCCTTGGTGAGGAGAATAGCAGAGCTCTTTTCCGGAATGATGGCCATGCGTCATTTTTTGCTCCGGGCCTCTGCCTCTCTGAGTTGGTACTGAATTGGTCTGATTGCATAATTTTGATTGTTATTCTGTGAAAGAATTAGCAGTTCGTCCGCGTACTGACAGGTTGTGGTTTGTCGGTGTGTGGGGAAGTCGGTCATGTAAGCAGCAAAGAGCGTCGGGGACAGCACGCTACCCTCCGATGGGCCTTACTGTTGAGAGCCTGCCGCCTACCACCACCCGGAAGCCCCGCAGGAAGCTGGGTACCAGGGAAATGTAGCCGGCCGGAATGTCGCTCTCTAGGAGTTTATAGATAAGGTTATCATGCCAGGTGGTCGAGAAAGCTTTTTCGACGTCCAGCAGCTCTGCTACCGATATGGCCCTCTATTGAAAGCGAAGCGAGATCTTCTCGGCCCCTCGCAGCAGCTGCTGAGACGTAGAGTGTCCAGGACGAAATCCAAACTGTTGAGTGGGTAGGACTTGCCCCTCCTGGAAATGAAAGGAGCCGGGTGAGGAGAAACTTTCAAAGCCTTTTGAGACTGTAGGTAGGTGGCTTATGAAGCGGTAACTGGCGGAATGGACCGGGTCTTTGCCGGGCTTCATGATGCACTCCACCCGCGCCTCCTTCCAAGAAGAGGGAAATGGCGGAGGTAAAGATATGCATTGAATATCCGCTTCAGATGCATAACGGCCCTTTTGGGAAGGTGCTGGAGCATTTCCACAGTGACGCGGTCCTGCCCAGGGGCTTTATGGGATTTAAGGTTTTGGATCTGTGAGGCCCACCTCTTTCGGTGTGGTTATCGGGATGCGAAAAATCTCCTGGTAAAGCCGCTCACCTTCTGTGAAGGCCGAGGCAGTTTCCTCCACGAGATCAGTGTGAGCGTCACCCTGGGGCTCTTCTCGGGGCATCTCCGCGAAGGCATCTGCCTTTTCTCGGGGCTCAAAAACTAAGTGCCCAAGAAAGCGGCTGTGCTGGGGGGGGGGGTTCATGCTAGGTCTTACCTCTCCGAAGGCCTCGGACGGTCCGCCACGGTTTCCTCTCTTGGAAGTCCACGTGCCGTAGCGTGTTTTCCCAGGTTTCTGATCGGCGTGCCCCTAGGAGTTTTCTCACCAGGGTTTTGAACCGCCGGTGGATCTCTCATATATGGGGTGACGGAATCTCCTCACAGCCTCCGCACGGCCTTTTTCTAATGAGCCGTCTGAAGGGCGGGGAAATGGTGTAAAGATTTGGATGCTCGTGCGGTATGCCGTAATTATGGGCACGGACCGCAAGGTGAAGGGTATTGGAGATGTTCGCAGCCGCCTCTCCAGCTCCTGGATTGAGTCGATGCGAGGGGACGGTTCTACGGACTGGTTTACACGCTGAAAAGCTGCAACCCAGTCGGTCGTGATCGGAGTCCAGAGCGTTGAACACTGCGAGGTCCAGATGGAAATGAAATTTTTTGGTGATCAGAATGTCGATGACACCCCCCCCCCCTCCATCAGGTGGGCAAAACCTGGCAGACCGCAGACTGCAGACCTGATGTGGCTGGCTGGCTTAGTAATCAGCCTGTGTACAGTTTCTATGTTCCTACACACGTGTGGGCTTAACCATAGGGTTGTATGAGGAATGTAGGTTGTTTGTGAGGTAGAGGTATTTTGGTTTTGGGGGATAGTGTAGCCACTTCTCCTGACAAAAAAGTGAATCCAGTGTCCAGAGATTTTTGCTAATATAGGCATGTTCTAAAAGCCTTTGCAGGTTTTAGTATGCCTATGTTGCTGCTGAGTTGTATATTTTTAAATAAGTTCAATTGTAGAATTAATTTCTGTTGTAGGGTTTTAAGCTATTGTTATCCAAGATGCCCGCAGGCGAGGCGTGGCATCTTGAATTTAGGCTTTAACATACCCTGGCAGCTGTAGTGGCCCAAGGAACGGACGAGAGCACTTTCGTGGTGTGGTATAGTACGGTAAAATTTCTTTGCCCGGCGCCTAATTTCATCCTCTGTATATGGAAGGGAGGAGGTTTCGTGCTGTAGTCTGGTCGAGAAGCATCTGTATACAGAATATACAGATGCTTCCCGACCAGAATGGCGCGAAGCCCTTTATTCTGTCCCCTTTGAATGAGTGACAGCCAACTGTCGGCTGCCATACCCCAGAACTCGCAGGCTTACAACATGAGGGGGATGATCAGAGCTTTGAAGAGGTTAAGTTTCAAATGAACGGGCATAGCTTTCGAACCGAACACAGGGCTCAGTTGAGCAATAGCTCCCTGGGCCCTTTGGGCAGTTCCGGCGATGTGTTCCTTGAAAGTTAATCCCTTGTCTATCTCAACTTCCAAATAAGTGAGGCAATTCTTCCACTGTATCCTTTGCCTGTTGAAGGTTAGTATAGGGCAGTTTGCGGGAAGCTTCAAATGAACGGGCATCGCTTTCGAACCGAACGTAGGGCTCAGTTGAGCAATAGCTCCCGGGGCCCTTTGGGCAGTTTCGGCTATGTGTTCCTTGAAAGTTAACTCCTTATCTAGCTGAACTCCCAAATAAGTGATGGAATTCTTCCACTGTATCCTTTGCCTGTTGAAGGTTGTGTAGGGCGGGAAGCATCAAATGAACGGGCATCGCTTTCGAACCGAACACGGCCCGAAGAGAACTGTCAGGTTGAGGTTAGTGCTCAGCATGTGTGAGGTTGCTGTGTACCTACCCTGTTTGGGTTTAACCGCAGAGAAGGGATGGGGGTTGTAGGGTGGTTGTGTTGTTTTGGGTGTGGGGCGCAAGCATTGTGCAGTAAAACTTACCCTTGGTGAAGCGGGTGTATATGACATCCTTGGATTTTGCTTGATATGCGCATGTTGTTCATTTGCTTTGTGAAGCGCATGGGCATACCGTTACTTGGTTTTCTGATTGTTATTTTTGTGGTTATTTTGTTGGGGAGTTGGAATGTTTTTCCTGTCGCTAAGTTCTGCCCCTTTGCTATCCAAAGTGGCCACACGCTAGGCGTGACACCTTGAATTTTGGCTTAGGCCTATTGCGACAGGAATAGCTGCCGAGTGATCGAACGAAAGCGCTCTCATGAAATGGTAAATTGGCGTAAAATTAAGTGGTCCAGCGGCTAATGTCCTCATTATATCCGAGGGAAGAACTGTCATGAAGTAGCCTGACTGGAAAGCATCAACCTGCAGAATAAATGGTACTGAGTTTTTTATTCTCTACCCTTTTCACAATGCGAGTCAACTGTCAGCTGCCATACTCCAGATTTCATAGGCGTATAGCATGACAGGGATGACTAGGGCATTGAAAAGGCGTAATTTCAGGTGGACTGGCATCCCCTGGGAACTGAGCAAAGGGAACAGTTGAGCAATTGCTCCCTGTGCCCTGTGAGCAGTCCCGGCTAAGTGTTCCCTGAAGGTTAGACCCTTATCTAGTTGCACACCCAAATAGACTATGGAATTGTTCCACCCTATCGATTGCTGTCTGTATGTCAGTGTGGGGGAGTTTGCGAACGCGGCGTTTTGTGAAGATAATGGCGTTGCTCTTTGCCGGGTTGATTGACATTCGCCAACGGGCACACCACCTTTTGATTAGGTGTAGTATTCTTTGTATGGGAATGATGGCTCTGTTTAGGTTTCTATTTGTTTTGCATAGCAGGACGTCATCTGCGTATTGAGCGGTGTTGACGTCCACTGCGTTGGGAAAGCCTGACGTGTAGATGTTTAAACAGAATTGTGGATAGAACAGAACCTTCGGGGACTCCGCCGCATATCGGTCTTAGTGTTGATTTGTTTCCCACTACCGCTACTTTGAAAGTGCGGTGCTTAAGGTATGAGCGTATTAGGTGTATGTAGCTTTTGGGAAGCCCCAGGTGAATACGTTTGTATAGGAGCCCAGTATGCCAGGTCGTTGAGAAAGCCTTTTCTACATCCAAAGATACTGCCGGAGTGAAGGACCTCTCCTGGAAACCCAGGGCTGAGACTTCCACCACCCTTAGCAGCTGTTGGATGGTAGAGTGTCCAGGACGGAAACCGAATTGGTGAGTGGGGATGGCTTGGATGTTTCCCAACAAGGGAAGCAAACACTTTTGAGAGTGTGGAAAGGAGAGTGATTGAATGGTAGCTGGAAAGGTGGGTTGGGTCTTTGCCTGGTTTGAATATGCATATCACCCGTGCCTCCCTCCACTCTCGTGGAAAGTGGCTCAGACTGATGCATATATTGAAGACTTTTGTGGCAAAGAGCACAGCCTTGAAAGGAATATTGCGGAGCATGATGGGTGTTATCCCGTCAGATCCGGCAGTCTTTTGGGGTTGAGACGCTGGATTGCGCCCTGCACTTCGTGCGGGTGAAAGATGGGAATTCTTAAATCATCTTCATCCGGCGGCCGTGGAATATATCAACGGACGTCGCAACGAACCTTACTTGAATATATATCGTCCTGGGAGGTCGTCTCTAGGCCTAAATAGACGCTCCAGATTGTCAGCGAGAGCATTGACTTTGGCGTAAATATCGTATACGAGGCGCCGAGTGCCATGAACGGGTTGGGAGGCTTTGTCTCGTTGGCCGCGGAGGTTCTTAGTTATCCTCCACACATCACCATCGATGAAGCTCTGTCTTGCCATAGTGTCCTCTCACGCGAGCTTCTTGTGTTCGCGGAGGCGGGCTCCTACTTGGCGGCTCCTTAACAGAGCTTGATGATGCGGCGTGCGGTCGCGCTGGTAGAATGTGCGGGCAGCCCAGGAACGACGGATGAGGAACTCAAGGTTTAATGGTATTACATCTGGGTGAAGAGGAGGGGATGTGAGGAATGTAAGACTGTGGGTGACTTTCAGGGAGAAGGATGAGATGCAGTCTCTAGGGAGTGGATATCTGTGATTTCGGGGTTCGGAAAGATCATAGTGCCGAGGCATTCCTTTACGCTATTCCAGTCGATCTCGCGGTTTAGACCTGCGACATCGTGGCTGGCAATCCTAGTGTTGATTTCGGCCAACACGGTTATCATCGGAATGTTGTGCGTTAATTTATGTGAGGGTGAGATGGTGTGGGATGTGCTTGAGAATTGCAAAGTCAATGACAGATGGCTGTCCTCCACTAAGCGGATGGTGGGTGGGTTGCCAGGGACTCTGTACTCTGAGCTGAGGGTCCTGATCAATTAAGCGAACGATTGTTTTGCCTCTAGTATCCGCGCGGTGAGTGCAATGCGAACGAGGATGTTTGGCATTGAAATCTCCCGGGAGGATAACACTGTGATGAAGGGCAAGGAGGGACTGATAATCAGCCACCACGAAGGCTCTGGTTGCGGAGTGATATGTAGATAGTAACAGTACCTCCGTGCCACCAAGTTCCACAAAGACAGCTATGGCCTCTTGCGTTTGAAGTTGCGGGATCTGGATTGGGCGGTGTACTACCTTTCTCCGGATGAAGATCGCTGTGCCGACCGCCAGTGGCACCTCTGTCAGTCCGGAGGCAGGTGTAGCCCGGAAGGCGGATGATAGAGTATTGATGGAAATGTTTCTTGCTGACCAATATGGCGTCTAGGGCAAACCCGGCTGCAAAATGATGAAGCTCGTCCCTATTCACGGCGAGCCCATTAGCGTGTCAAAATGCGAACCAGAGATACGAGACCTAATTCCGTTTGCCATTCTGTCGTCTGGTTGTCGACTAGAACGGCGATAGCCTGAAAGACTATCATCATCTTGCTGGAGGAATCTGGTGCTTGGCGGAATCGGGCGAGAAGCTCCTGTAACCTCCTGTCATAGGTCTGCCACAATTGTGACTGCCACTGGAGCAAGTCCAAGGTGCTTTCACCGTGTTAGGTTTGGGGATGATTTTTAGAGGGTCTTGGATGCGACCGCGTCCCCTGAGTTTCCCTCTACTAAGGAGTGGCACCCTGCCCCTCAGCTGCTGGAGTCCTCCTGGGAGGGCGGCATTGCTTTTGTGTCTTGGGAGGTGGTTTGATTGGAGCTGTAGATGTCTGTTTTGCTGGTGGAGTCTGTGTCCTTGCTCGCGTTATCCATCGAGCATCAGAGGGCTGTCCTCGCGCTACTGCAAAATAGGCAATGTTGTCACTGCTGGTTGCGGCCTTGGTGGTGCTTGAAGGTCGCGCTGTCACACGTGGTGCCGTGGAGATGCTCGTCGCTGCTGCTGCAGGCGGTGGCGTGGAAGCAGCAGGCGAAGAGTTTCCACCTGGATAAATCCTGCGGTTTCCGTTGTTGCTGTTAATGCGCAGCCTTGTAGGGCACCTACCGTAGCAGGCCACGTGATCCCTTGCAAATTTGCGCGAGATGGGGTCTCCGTGGGAGTTCGTTGACAGGCCTCGCGGGGATGGGGGCCACCACATCTAAGACATCAAGGGTTCCTGGATCAGAACTCACTGGATTGGGTAAAGCCCAAACAGCGGTAGCATTGTGCGGGGCCGCTAGGGCGTCGGGGAGTTTCGACCTTTATACTGAGGTAGCATATTGACGATAGTTTTTCTATCGCCACCTCAGGGTCGTCAGCCCCCTCAACTATCACCAAGAAGAGGGGGATGAGGATTCTTGCTGAAGGGATTTTACCATGAGCAGGATTTGAAAGTTGGTTAATCAGTTAAGGTGGTATTCCCTGACGTTTGAGGTCGCCAGCGATGTCTTCCACCGGAGTATCCGCTGGCAACCCTGTGATAATGCGACGAATATAGCGTGCCTTGTCGACGGCAAAGGAAAAGTGTTGACTTTCCCGCCTCTTGAGGCTGCGTAGCAGCCGCTGGTGGTCCTCAGCACACCTCGTCTGAAATCTGTGTGTTTTTCACTTCCTAATTATTTTGCGTCCGGCAATCAGGGACGGCATTACTTCCTTTAGGAAAGCTGTGACATCCTTAAAGGAATCCCCGATAATTGGTGGGATATGGCGTTTCAATCTAAATGTAGAGTAGCGTCTGCTGGTGTGGTTGGCTTTCCAGCTGTACTGGAGCCTTCTGGCCCAAAATGAGGACGGGTTCGCCGCTTTCCTTTGCTGTCTACCACTTGAAATTCAGCGTCATCCGCTTCAGAAGCTAAGGCGGACGATCTGTCGTCTTCCTCCGTATATGAGGAGTGGACAGAGAAGATAGAAGTCTTCTGAAAATCTGATGAATAATCAATGAACAATTCCTCGCTACTGTTGCCAGAGTAGGTTTACAGCTTTTTGCCTGTGCGTAAGGGAGATCGTTTCCGCGAGGGGCTGTCATCCTTGCACAAGGTAGCTTTGGGGGTCGTCTACATGACGTGATCGGCTAGGTGTACGCTGCTTGTTAGGGCCAAACTGGTGTCTTTTCGCCTTCTCTGTGGAGGTTGAGGCCTCCGCGGAGCTCGGGCGGCTAGAAACTCTCGGGCTGCCTTTTACCTCACTGGGATTCATGGTGTTATGAAATTTGCTTGTGAACACAGAAATAGGTACTGTGCACTGCACAGCTAATCTGCAGGGCAGTGCACTACACTCCTCACACAGTCATGCACTAACCTGTTTTGAGGTGATGATGTCTTGAAGTGAAGAAAATTATGAAAATATGGTGGTAAAGAAACACAAATTTCCTGGTTTTCGCGCGAGCTGCGCTGTGGCGGACGCGAACGAGTGCGACCACCTGTTGCTGCTGGTGTTACCACGCAGTTAAATTTCCAAAGAAAACCAACGAACACACGTAAAAACTGACACACCCACCGTGGAAAGCTCGACGCTCGGACAGAAACCTCCACCTCCGAAATGGAGCCGAGAACGATACGCTCACTTAAACAGGTCGCTAAACAGAACACCCCCACCCCGGAGCCGGAGCCAACACAGAGCAGACGAAGACTCAAACGAAAAG
This sequence comes from Metallyticus violacea, assembly GCA_030762175.1. Lineage (NCBI taxonomy): Eukaryota > Metazoa > Arthropoda > Insecta > Mantodea > Metallyticidae > Metallyticus > Metallyticus violacea. The sequence continues at coordinate 97,214,033 of CM060839.1, forward strand.
TGGCAGGCTGGGTTAGTAACCAGCCTGTGTACTGTTCCTCCCTGGGTCTTGTGGGCAATTCCGGAGATATGTTGCCTGAAAGTTAAACCCTTATCAAGCTAAACTCTCTGAAAAGTGAGGTAATTCTTCCACTGTATCCTTTGCCTGTTGATGGTTAGTGTTGGGCAGTTTGCGGGAATGCGGCGTTTAGTAAATATGATGGCGTGGCTTTTTATCAAGTTGATGCACATGTTGAAAACCTTGGTAATAAAGAGCACAGCTTTGAAAGGAAGGTTGCTTAGCATGAGGGGTGTCAACCCGTCATTGCCAGCAGCCTTTTTGGGATGGAGGGGCAGAAGTGCGCCCTGGACTTCTGTGGGATGGAAGATGGGAATGTTATCGTCCCTATCGTCTGGCAGTCGTCGGAAGTACCAACGAACGTCTCGACGAACTTGGCTTGAAAAGCTGTCGTCCTGGGGGTGTACTCTGGCCCTAAAAACTGTTCCAAATAGTCAGCAAGAGCATTGGCTTTGGCTTGGGGTTCCTAGGCCAGGCCTCATGTGCCATGGATAGGATGGGAGGTCCGAACTCGTTGTCCACGGATGTTTTTGGCGATCCTCCACACGTCGCCATCAGCAAGGTTCTGTCTAGTCATGATGATGATTTGCTTGCGGTGATGTTGAAATAGTCTGCGGGCTACCCGTGATCGGCGGATGAGGAGTTCGAGGTTTAGCGGGAGGATGTCTGGGTGTGGGTGTTAGGCGGTGTGGATCGTGAGGCTGTGAGCCACTCGTGTTACCCAGTGGGAGAAGGATGAGAGTGCAGTCTCTAGGGAGGGGATGTAGATGATTTTTGCATTTGGGGAAATGACAGTGTTGAAACAGTCCTTAACGCTTGCCCAATCGATTTCTCGGATTAGACCCGCACATCGTGGTTGACAACCTTTGTGTTGATCTGTGCCAACAGAGTTATGATCGGAATATAATGCGTTGATCGATGTGAGGGTGAGATGGTGTGGAAAGTGCTTGATGATCGCAAAGGCGATGACAGATGGTTACCCTTTACTAAGCGGATGGTGAGTGGGTTGCCAGGGATACTATACTCGTAGTTGTGGGTCCTGATCTATCAAGGGAGTGATTGTGTTTTCTCTGGTATCTGCTCCTTGAGGTATATTTAGCATGGAAGTCACCGGCCAGATGACACTAGGATGTAGGGCAAGAATGGATTGGTAGTCGGTTTCCATGAATGCTCTGGAGGGAGGGTGGTATGCAGATATTAGCAGAACCTCCCTGACTGCGAGTTCTACAGTTGCATCCGTGGCCTCCTAGGTTTGAAGTGGTGGGATCTGGATTGGGCGATGGACCACGTTCTTCCTGACCAGTATCGCTGTGCCTCCTCCCGGGGCACCACGACCTATTCTCAGGCAGTTGTAGCCCTGAAGACGGAAGTAGTTGTACTGATGAAGATGCATCTCGTTGACTATTATAGCGTCTAGTGCGTACCGGGCAGCAAAGTGTTGGAGTTCGTCCCCACGATCCACCAGGCCGTTGGCATTCCAAAATGTGAAACGGAACGAGGTACGAGACCCAATTCCGCTCCCCATTTTGGGCTGCTGGGCTTCCGTTGAAAAATAGGGCGATGGCCTCAAAGGCTATCGACATTTTGCTAGAGGGGTGAGGAGTGTTTAGGAAGCGAGTGCAAAGCTCCCGCAGCCGCTGGTCATAAGTCTGCCAAATATTTTACAGCCAATGCAGCACCTCCGGGGCATTTCCATCCCGCTGGATGGGATTTGTTGGTTCTGGGTTGGGTGAGTGCGAGGTGCTTCTGTTAGGCCCAGAGGTCGTCGGCCTCTCCCGTGCACTTCCCAACGGGTGGAGACAGCAGGAGCCGTCTCCCTCCTAGCCGGTGTGGCCCGCCGGGAAGTGCTCCGCCTCTGGGCTTTGGAGAGGAGTCTGGTGCTGGTCGGTTTGTTTGGGCTGCAGTTTGTGTGGGTGCCTACTGTGTTTTGGCTCCGGTGTGAGGTCGCGTATCAGTGGGCTGCTTTTACGCCGTTACTGCATACTATGTCTGCGGAGTGGTAGTTGTAATGAGGGTTGTTGTCTGCGCTATTGTTGGTTTGGCTGTGGTGGGTGTTCTGGGGATACTACTAGCTGGAGCAGAAGGTGCGTCTCATCCAGGTGCAGAACCATCTTGGTGCTCCCTTCTTGAGTTTGTCATCATCCTCAGTCTCACCGGGCATCGGCCGTAACGAACAACGTGTTCCCTTTTGCAGTTGGCGCAGGTAGGAATCTCCGTGGGAGATCGCGGGCAGACATCACGGGGATGAGGTCAACCGCACCTGAAGCAGCAAGGGTTCTTCTCGCAGAAATGGCTGGAGTGGTTAAATCCCAGGCAGCGGTGGCACTGAGCGGGGCCGCTAGGGCGTCGGGAGATCTCGATTTTCACGCTTAGGTAGCAGATCGCATGGATCTTGTCTATCTTCAGTTCCGGGTCATCTGCTCGCTCCACGATGTTAAGAACAGGAGAATGGGAATTCGTTGTTGAGGTTGTCCCTCTGGAACGGCCTTCGACAGCTGTTTAACGACTTTGGGAGTTACGCCCAGGCGTCGGAGGTTTGCCTCGATATCTCCCACCGGAGTATCCAAGGGAAGCCCTCTGATTATGCACCTCACAGCCTTATCTTTATCTAAGGTGAAAGAGAAGTGTTGATGCCCCTCTTTTTAAGAGATGTCAGCAAACGCTGATGGTCCTGCGCACATCGCGCTTGAAATCTGTATGTATTCCCTTTGCGAATTACTCTGCGTTCCCCCATAAGAGGGGCAAAACTTCCTTGAGGAAGCCCGTCACCCCCTGGAAACAGTTCACAATAATCGGAGGAATGTGTCTACTGGTATTTCCGTTCGGGTTTTGACCCGTTGCGGATGTTGGTTTAGTTGGCTGTCCAGATGTGCTGGAGCGTGCATTCAGTGGTTGAGGGCGAGAAGGTCGCTTCCTCTTGCCGGTTACTACTCGAAATTCGGCTACATAAGCATCTGAAGCTAGACCTGATGAGCTATCTTCCTCCTCCATATAGGAGGAGTGTACAGAGAAGACAGATGTTTTCACTTAGTGGACGAAAAAGTCGGTGAGTGAAGCCTGACCGACAGTAGTGATGTCTGAATCCACTTGGTTTTTGCCTAATCGGATAGGAGACCTTTCGCGTGAAAGGCTCTCTCCCGTTTCCTTGGTAAAACTTTTGGAAAAGGACTTAACACTAGCCTTACGTAGTCTGGTAGTCCTTTTCTTTCTCGAGAGGCCAGAGGCTGTTTTTAGCTCCTTCTCTGCGGAAGTTGATGGAATTTGGCTTGTTTGGGCCTTAGAATCACTCATTTTATGTGAGTTGGTGGTAGCTCTGAAGTGTGTATTAAGTGGAAAAAGTGCGCTGGTAGGAACTGTACACTGCACAGCAAGGTGTGCACACGATTAGGAGACACACCCTCCAGGGTGAGCTCAACGCTGGTATAGAAATCGAGCTTCGATGCCGGGATTCAACCTCCGAAGTGGGGTTGAAAACGATACGCTCCCTAACTCGCAGTGCCAGCCGCGCGCCGCGCCCAACACAGGGCAGACGCAGACGAAAAGTGGCAGGCTGGGTTAGTTACCAGCCTGTGTACAGTTTCTATGTTCCTACTCACGTGTGGGCTTAACCATAGGGTTGGATGAGGGATGAAGGTTGTTTATGGGGTAGGGGTAATTTGGTGTATGGGGATTACCACTTCTGACAAAAGGAGTCGATACAGTGTCCTGATTTTTACGCTAATATAGGCATGTTCTAAAAGACTCTGTAGGTTTTTAGCATGCCTATATTGTGCTGAATTGTTGTGTATTTTAAAGGTGCAATTGTTGAAATCTCAGTAATTTCAGTTGTAGGGATTAAAGCTATTGTCATCCAAGATGCCCGCAAGTTTAGCGTGGCACCTTGAATTTAGAATTTAACCTACCATGGCAGTAGTAGTTACCCAAGGAACGAACAAGACCACTTTCGTGGTGTGGTAAAGTACGGTAAACTTTCTTTGCCCGCAGCGTAATTTCATCCTCTGCATATGGAAGGGAAGCATCTGTATACAGAATAATTGGCGCGAAGTCCTCTATTCTGTGTCCTTTAAATGAGTGACAGCCAACTGTCGGCTGCCATACCCCAGATCTCGCAAGGGTACAACATGAGGGGGATGATCAGAACTTTGAAGAATTTAAGTTTCAAATGAACGGGCATCGCTTTCGAACCGAACACACTCAGTTGAGCAATAGCTCCCCGGGCCCTGTGGGCAATCCGGCGACGTGTTCCTTGAAAGTTAACCCTTTATCGAGCTGAACTCCCAAATAATGAGGGAATTCTTCCACTGTATCCTTTGCCTGTTGAAGGTTAGTGTTGGACTGTTAGCGGGAATGCGGCGTTTAGTAAATATGATGGCGTGGCTTTTTGTCGGGTTGATTGACATTCTCCAACGCCTGCTCCACCTTTCGATTAGGTGTACCAGTCTTTGTATGGGTATTTACGGCTCTGCCTATATTTCTGTCGGTTTTGCATACTAGGACGTCGTCTTCATATTGTGCTATGTTGTTGTCTGGTGTGTGAGGAAAGTCTGCCATGTAAACGATTAATAGGATTGGTGAGAGAACAGAGCCTTCTGGAACTCCGCCGCGTATCTGTCTTTGTGTGGAACTGTTTCCCGCCGCCAGTACAGTGAAAGTTCGGTGTTTGATGTATGTGCGTAGTAGCTGTATGCATCTGTGTGGAAGCCCAAGGCAGATTAGTTTGTGTAGGAACCCGGCGTGCCAGGTGGTAGAGAAGGCATTTTCTACATCCAGAGAAACCGTGGGGGGTGAATGCCTTGCCCTGGAAACCCAGGGGTGCAGCCTCCACCACTCTCAGCAGCTGTTGGGTAGTAGAGTACCCAGGACGAAAGCCAAATTGATGTGGAGGTATGGCTTGAATGTTACCCAGTAGCGGTGACAAGCGAACCAGTAAGTCTTTCGAATACTTTCGATAGGGTCGAATGGAGACTGATGGAGCGTTAGCTTGATGGGTGGAATGGGTGTTTGCCCGGCTTCAAGACGCATATTAATCGGGCCTCTCTCCACTCTCGTGGGAAGTGGCCCAAGCTGATGCACGTGTTGAAAACCTTGGTAATAAAGAGCACAGCTTTGAAAGGAAGGTTGCGGAGCATGAGGAAGTACCGATGAACGTCTCGACGAACTTGGCTTGAAAAGCTGTCGTCCTGGGGATCTTCTCTAGGCCTGCAAAGCTGTTTCAAGTAGTCAGCAAGAGCATTTGCCTTGGCTTGGGGTTTGTAGGCCAGGCCTCTGGTGCCATGGATAGGATGGGAGGTCCGAACTCGTTGCCCACGGAGATTTTTGGCGATCCTCCACACGTCGCCATCAGCAAGGTTCTGTTTAGCCATGATGTCCTGCTATGCTCGCGTAGACGAGCACAAACCTCGAGGCGCAAGCGCCTCCAGAGCCTTCGATGATGTGGCGTGCGGTGACGTTGAAATAGTCTGCGGGCTGCCCATGATCGGCGAATGAGGAGTTCGAGGTTTAGCGGGAGGACTTCTGGGTGTGGGGGTGGGGCGGTGTGGATCGTGAGGCTATGAGCCACTCGTTTTACCGCGTGGGAGAAGGATGATACTGCAATCTCTAGGGAGGGGATGTCGATGACTCTGGTGCCATTCGAGATCCGAGAAGAACTGGCAGGCAGAAGTTAGTGCTCAGCCTGTGTGTGGATGCTGCATACCTACCCTGTGTTGGGTTTAACCGCAGAGAAGGGATGGGGGTTGTAGGGTGGTTGTGCTGTTTTGGATCATGAAGGGTGGAAGGATTGCGTAGTAAAAACTTATCCTTGTTGAAGAGGGCGGATATGATATCCTTGGAGTTTGTTTGATATGCTCATGTTGTTCACTTAGTTTGTGAACAGCATCGGCATACCGCTATTTAGTTTTTCTGCTTGCTATTGTAGTTTCTTTGCTGGGAAATTGGAATGTTTTTCCTATTGCTAGGTTATGCCCCTTTATTATCCAAGGTGGCCACACGCTAGGCGTGGCAGCTTAAATTTGGGCTTAGGCCTATTGCTACAGAATTGCTGCCGGTGACCGAACAAGAGCGCTGTCATGAAAGGGTAATTTGGCCTAAAATTCTGTGGCCCGGATTCTAATTTCATCCTCGATATATGAGAGGGAAGAACTGTCATGAAATAGCCTGACCGGAAAGTGTCGATGTACAGAATAAATAGTCCTGAGTTCTTTATTTTGTACCCTTTGCAGAAGTGCAAGCCAACTGTCAGCTGCCATACCCCAGATTTCACAGGCATATAGCATGACAGGGATGACCAGGGCTTTGAAAAGGTGTAATTTCAGGTGAGCTGGCATCGCCTTGGAACTGAGCATAGGGAACAGTTGAGCATTTGCTCCCTGAGCCCTGTGAGCAGTCCCGGCTATGTGTTCCCTGAAGGTTAGATCTTTGTGTAGATGCGCACCCAGATAGGCTCCAGGGTGTCGGGAGTTCCGACTTTTATGCTGAGCTAGCATAATGACGATAATTTGTCTATCGCCACCTCCGGGTCGTCAGTCCGCTCAACTATCACCAAGAAGAGGGGGATGGGTATTCTTCCCGAAGGGTTTTCTCCTTGAGTGGGCTTTGATAATTGTTTCACTAGTTTAGGATGTACGCCCTTGCGTTGGAGGTCGTCAGCGATGTCACCCACCGGAGTATCCAGGCAGCCCTCTAATGATTCGCCGAATATCGCGCGCTTAGTCAACAGCGAAGGAAAAGTGTTGAATCCCTCGCTTTTTTAGGTTGCTTAGCAGTCTCTGGTGGTCTTCAGCACACCTAGCCTAAAACCTGAAAGTATTTCACTTCCGAATTACCTTGCATTCGGCAATTAGCGACGGCATTACTTCCTTGAAGCCAGTAACACCCTGAAAGGAATCCACGGTAATCGGTGGAATATGGCGTTTAGGTATAAATGAAGAATTGCTACTGATGTTAGCGTCTGCTAACTTAGTTGGCTTTCCAGCAGGACTGGAGACATCTGCCTCAAAATGAGGACGGGATCGCCGCTTTCTCTTGTCGGCTACAACTTGAAATTCAGCGTCGTCCGCCTCAGAAGCCAGGGCGGACGAGCTATCATCTTCCTCCATGTAGGAGGAATGTACAGAGAAGATAAAAGTCTTCTCTAAATCAGAAGAATAGCCTGTGAGTAAATCCTCACAGGAGTTGCCAGAATTGAATTCCGGTTTTTTGCCTACACGCAAAGGAGAACGTTCGCGCGAGGGGCTGTCGTCCTTGCACGGGGCAGTTTTGGGAGTTACCTCACCCTCTACTTTGCGTACTCGGCGAGGTTTTCGCTTCTTAGTTGGGCCAGACTCATGTCTAGTAACCTTCTCGATAGAAGTGGTGGCCTTCTCGGAGCTCTGGTTGCCAGAAACTACCGCAACAACAGTGCTTTCTACTGCACTGGGATTTATGCTTTAAGGAATAAGCTTTGAAAAACACAGGAATAGGCACAGCTAATGTGCAGTGCACTACACTCCTCTCACAGTTGAGCACTAACCTGATTTTGTGATGGTGTGATGTCTAGAAGAGCAGAAAATGATGAAAGTTTGGTGGAAAAGAAACACAAATTAGCAATTTCTTGCGCAAACTACGGCGGCCGCGAACGAGCGCGCCCACCTGTTTGTGTTGATGGTTCTACGCAGTTAGAATTGCACAGTTATCCAATAAGCACACGCAAAAGACACACACCCGCCAGGGTGAGCTCAACGCTGGTATAAGAAACGAGCTTTGAAGCCGGAATCCAACCTCCGAAGTAGGGTTGAAAACGATGCGCTCACTAGCCAAGCGCGCCCTCTGGTGCAATATTCGATATTATAGCATATAAACAAGCCCACACTTGCAAAATTCCCGCGAACCGATCACCTATCAGATTGGAGAGGCACTGCCCTCCGAGTACATACCCCCGCTGCAGCCGAGCCAATCCCCTACGAGCAGCCCGTATATAAATACAACACCTCCAGTTGGGTTTCGTAGAGGCCACTCCACAGAACTACAAATACTCAAAATAACAGACGACATCAGCACTGAGTATAATAACAACTGCAGCACGCTGACACTATTTCTTGACGTAGAGGCGGCCTTCGATAAGTGCTGGCATAATGGCCTCCTGTATAAACTTTATCATCAAATAGCGCCTATGAGGCCCCACCTCCCCATACTGGCCAGCTACTTACACGAGCGCCGCTTCTACGTTCAAGTGGAACAAGCCAAGTCTGAAACTTACATCATGAACGCCGGAGTACCACAGGGAGCCGTTCTAGCTCCATTCTTGTACAACCTGTACACTCGGGACGTGCCTGGTGATCACAAGTGCAAAACCCTATTATATGCCGACGATACGGCCATTTATAATCACAATTCACATCCTGCATATAATCAATTGGAACTACAGAGATACGTTGACAAATTTTTAACCTGGGCAGGCACATCGAAAATCTCCAAGAGCCAATTAATATATTTTTCGAAAGCCCTTAAGCAATGCAAAACAATAAGCATTCGCATAAACAATCAAACACTACAGTGCAAACCAACTGCAAAGTACTTGGGAACAACTCTGGACAGTAAACTCACCTGGAACAACCACATCAAGAACACGATCCACAAGGCAAAGCAACGTATCTACATGTGTTCATCAATATTTAGAAGCAAGCAGATGCATATAAAAACAAAGTTAGTGCTCTTCAAAGCTTTCATACAGCAATTTTTACTGTATGCTTGCACAGCATGGGCAAATACATCCCACACTAATCTCCTTTCCATGGAAACCCAACAAAATATATGCCTCCGAAAACTACTAAATGTCCCCATCCTCACACCAAATACACAGATCCACGCCGAGCTAAACACACCAACATTCCTGCAAACACTAACAGGCCGCTGCACATCAACCTGGGCAAAAATAAAAAAGCACAAGAATCCCCTAATAAATCAAATAGGTAAAAGTGAACCTCAACACAGAAAGTATAAAAGAATCCGCGTTTACTGAAACACAGTACACTCTCACACAAAAATTCAGTCCTACGCAAAACTGTAAATATTAGTTATTAGTTATTATTGTTAGTTATTATTATTGTATTATTTAAACTAGATGAGCAACAAACATAATGTACTAGTAAACAAGTGAATGCATGCCTTGAAAATACTCACAATGCAACTATTCTCATGGGAGCGTCAGAGCGCCCATGCATGGGTTAAATATGACAATTTGTAGAAAAATCTGTATAAATTTGTATGACATGTAAATTATGACCTGTAAGGCTGTACATAACAGCCAAAAAGGCACCCAATTCAATAAATAATCTGCAATCTGCAAAAAAAAAAATCTGGCGAGCAGTTCATCATGGGACGCCTTGGAAGCAAAACGTCACAACGAACCAATCGTCTCGCCGCTTCGAAGCCAGCGCCTGCCGCCGCAGACACGCTCGAATCACCGCCCGCCACCGCTGACACTCAGCAAGCTCCAGCCATAACACCGTCAACCCGGGGCCCTGCACTCAAGGAAATTCTTGAGGGGAAACATGTGCAGCAGGGTACCCCAGAAGAAAAGTCTACTGATAGACCGACGGACGATCCCACTGCCAGATCATGCACTCCGCCTCCACAACCATCGCATTCAGAACAAGAACAGGAACAGACAATACAACTTAGCAACATCAACCGACCACAGTAGTGCTGTGCTCCGAGGACTGCCGCGGAGTATAGCCTCCCCGTACATTCTCCGGACCGTACAGCGGCAGTGGCCTTCTGCATATTATGCAATTCGCATATATATTCGCACAGAGGCGCGACACCCTTGGTTCGACTAAATTTCTTGAAGCCAGACGAATGTGAGGCAGCCATCGCCGCCAGAATAACTACTGGACTTCACCGCTTCACTTTTGAGCCCAGCTTCTGCCGTCACAATGGCCCGTGCAGACGGTGCTGCACATACGGGCACTGGGTACAAGCTTGCACAGAACCACCGCGCTGCCACTACTGCGGGGTTGCAGCTCTCACTGCTAAGTGCACTATGCACGACCCGCAGATTTTGTGCCTCGTGTGGAGGTACCAGTCATTATACCGGTCAGGCCGCCTGCCCTCTACAACGCAGCCCCAGCTATAACCACAGTCATAACTATAACGCATCAACTACTGCCCACGCACTGCCAACTATTGTACAGTGCGCGCCAACCACATCCATCGCCGACCAGAACAGAGAAGCTGCACTCACCACTCTGACCACAATCTTTGAAGCAATATCAGAGCTAACTGGTCTCATCAACGCACTACAGAATACTATCCTGCAACATACAGGCTTAATTAATCAACAACTTGCAGCACAGGACGCCACCACTTCTAGACTAAATCAACTGGAAGAGGCCTTTACCATTCTCCAGGCCACAAACACACAAACTTCAGACAACATTAAGAGACGTATTCAAGACATGAGATCAACCTCTGAAACTGCAGCAAGAATTTTACAGGACACCCAGAACAAGCACTTCAATGCTACAACTTCATTTTGAACTCAATACGAGCTGATATAGCAGAAAATCTACACTACGATAACTTAATCACAGATAACCAGAGCAGTCCTCCAGATTACGAGGAATTGGCTACAAATCGTTCAGCATCACCTCAACGCCAAGAAAATTCGCACACATGTATGGTAAAACCTACATGAGCAACCGCACTGGTTTGAATATGCACAACAACTACGAACGAACAGCAGACGTAATCCGCTGTAATCAAACTCACCACAGATGCAGGTTTACTTACGTCAAGGCACTGCCATGGCGTTAATCCTGAACCACCTCTACCTTTTTAGGCGCCTTTTAGCCTGTTTAGGTGTTTTTAGTAATGCTTATAAGTCCCTGGGTGCTTAAGGCGGTACCAGGCTTAATATCCCCATTATCCATATTTAATAAATAAATAGTCACCACAGTATTACTTAGTAAGTTGGGAAAAAAAAAAAAAACTGGCGATTCAGTCGTGCCTGAATCTTCTCCTAGAAGACTCAGACCGCGCCACTGAAGATGTCCTCCGCAGGTGGAGACGAAACGTTTAGACCCCTTAGCTCCAACAGACCACGGCTTCCAAGCCCGGAAGAAACTTCTAGTTATAATTCTGACTCCGGCCGTGAAAGCTTCCGACTACTCACTTATGAGTTTAATAAAAAAACTTCATTAAACATGTCTGGAGTCATTGAATCCTTTATATAATTATTCATATTATTTCTGTCTGCAATGCACCTAATTAATTTCCATGCTGCTTTCCATTTATGATCTGCATTGTTGACGAGTCTTTGATTTTGTTCTCTCTTTAAATCCATTGAGAATTATGTACATTGTTGCCTGCATTCCTTTAATAATACATATAAAAAGTTACCTAGGTCTTTTTATGAATATCACTTAGCACAATGTCGGTCCTGGTGGTGTAGCGGTAACCATACTTGCCTTCTAAACCCAAGATCGCGGGTTCGAATCCGGCTAGGATCGATGAATTTTTCCGGGGCGTAAAAATTCTAAGTATGGCTTCCTTCGAAAGGGAAATAAAGCCATGGGCCCGTGTCGTACATTTACGGCACGATAAAGAACCTGAAGTATGAAAAAAGAGACCTCTGAGCAAAATTTGTTGGCCGTTTCATGCCCCGACTTGAATGGGACGCTGATGAATAGTTAAAGAACATCCGTAAATAAATCAAATCAAACTTAGCAAATTTACCTTATTTTTCATATTTTCAACAGTTATGCTGTTTTGCTATTTTATAATTTTTGTTTTTCTATTTAGATGAATTCTTTTCTTTCTTTCCCTTTCACTCCTCGCTCCCCTCTCCCCTTTCTGTCTTTCTTTCTATTATTACTAAATTAAAGGTTTCAAAAAGTTCTCCTGCTTAGTATCCCAAGATTGCAATTCCTTTTCCTAAACTTTTTCGTTTATTGTTTTAACTCTGCCAAGTCTCTTATTTTAACAGAAGTTTTTTCTAGCTATTATGAAAAGGATTCTTTCCAATATTTAGCTCCAAGATTAGAGCTAAATGACCTGTTTATAATGTATCTAATACATTAATGGAATAACTGATATACATTTATGATATTATCCAGGTATGCTTATTAGATGTTTTAAACCTATTTGTTCTTATATATTACTATAGCATTTTTAATGAGTTCTTAATATTCTGTTTTATTGATATGGAGAATGGTATATTAAGGAGGTATAATCTATCCTAATAGCATGTATGTTCCTGTTTAGCCTATTAAAACTCAACTTATTGGTTTTTAAAGAAAAGAAACAATAATATCATTTATTAGTTCAATCTGAATATATATATATTTCCTCACCATGCACCCAAATCCTGGGTCTATAATTAGACAACTTGGTTATTTATAATATAACAGTATACTGTAACAGCGAAATAAATTCATTTTTGAACTATCTCAATTATTTTATTTGTAACCTTTATTATTTGAAGAAAATTTTGCATTTCAATCTCTACTACACTGCTATTGAAACACTTTTTGCTTCTGAAAACCTTTATCAATGGTTCAAAGAATCTTTTGAAGAACATGGGGGGGTTGTGTCCTTAGAGCCTTCCATGTGACAATGTCTCTGTGAGGTGTGTTTTTCCATGAAGAGACCTCTTCCATAAAACCTCAAATCAAACCACACAAGGTGATGAAATTGGGAATTCTATCATCTTCCACTTTGTAAATATTTTCTTGTATTAGACAGCCAAGCATTGCTGGAATTCTGGCAAATGCAGAGAGTCTGGATCATGGGATAATCCAGCTGCAGCCATATTCCTCATTCCAATAAAGAGAGAGAGCCTTGTGCCACTTTTGAAAGGCATATTTCCACGCTAATCAATCATGATGATCCACTCCATTCATGTTCTCTATAGTGTCTTTTGATTAGCAATGGCTGCCATTATCTTCTGTTCCATCTGCTTACAGAAGCAATTGACTCCACTATAAATGATAAATAAATGTGTAACTGGAGGATCAAATTATCCCAATTGCATCACCAGGTTCTCCATCCTTATCTGTCAAATTATCTGCAACAGAAGGTGGTATTACAAGTTTAACTTCTCACATTGTTTATCAACTTTATTAGCAAAGTTATCTTTTAAAAAATCCAGTGCTTCTCCTAATGTAATCCCAATGAACACTATGTCATAATGACATTTCTCTGAATTCAGTCTCAACAGAAAGAAGAATATATGTAATTTTCAATACCAGAATTCATGTATTACCACTCTCATTTTCTGTTGCCACAGAATTGCAAGAATAACTCCATAAAACATTTTCAGATTCAATAATATAACTATATTATTATCTATTCTTTATTAGCACTTGAGTTGATTTAATACACTTATGCTTCACTTACCATTAAACTATACAGAACATAAATATTGTACTTATGATGATGTTGACAATAGAGTGGTAATATGTCCTAAACTTAGGTATTCATTTTGTTTCACTAAACTCCACTTATATACACTAGACTCCTCCAGCAAGATGATGATAGTCTTTGAGGCTATCGCCCTTCTCCAATGGGTTGTGAAGATTCAGCAGTTTAATTTCTGGTTTTATTTTGTGGTTTTTGGTCCAAAAGTGAGCTGCTACTGCTGATTTATCCACCTGCTCATACCGAATATTCCTAAAATGTTCTTTTCTCCGAATTTCCAAACTTCTCTTTGTTTTGCCTATGTAGCTCTGCTCACAATCTGCACATTTTATTTCATACATTCCTGATTTCTGTTCTGTTGATATGGGGAGTTTACTGTGCAATCTAATAAATTCTTGATGTTGTATCTGTTCTTTGGGGCTAACATTATAGTTCTTTGAAGATTTTCTTGAACTTGTTGTAAATTGGATGATAGGTGAAACTTTTGAATTTGTATTCTTCTTTTGTGTTTTTCAGTGTGAAAACTTCCCTTATCCCTTTTTGTCTTTTAGATTTATTGATAATTTTTATCACTGTGAGTTTGTTGAAACCATTTATTATAGCTGTCTTTATTATTTGTTTGTATTCTATTTTGTACTCTGCTTCTGTGTGTGGAATATTCGTCAATCTGTGTGTCAAACTGTGAAATACTGCATACTTATGTGGAATGGGGTTATAACTCTCATTTTTATGTAGTTTTCCATATGTGCTTCTTTTCTGTAAATTCCAAAATTCAAACAATCTCCATTTCTTATAATAGTTAAATCTAGAAATGGTAGCCAACCATTTCTTTCTTCTTTTTTGGTAAATTTTACAGAATCATGTTGCAAATTAAGAAGTTTCATAAGTACAATATTTATATACAAGACAAACAAATCTCGAAGCAATATTGAACACCCGTTGGTTAGAAAAAATGGCAAATACAGACACGGACAATATCACAACTTATAGCGTAAACCTTAACAATACAAAACGGGAGATTAAAGCATACATAAAATTACAAATCAGAAAAAGACACATTGCGGCTAACATTAACTTCCTAAAATCATATCTTGTAAGAAATGTCACAGCTGTATTCATGAGGAAAACCGTTAAAATGAACAATAGCATACACCAGAAGGCAGCAGAAACAAGGTAATTGAAATTGAAAAGAGCTTACACTATTAAAAATATTACATGAAATAAATGTAGATATTTATGATCTCTATTTAAAACTAATGAAAAAACTAGGATTTCACATTTGGAAAAATATACACCATCTACATCAAAATTTAAGTGTACAAATGAAAAATAAAACCATAAATTAAAAAAGAAACTCCAGAACTTACAAAAACATCAAATAAAAATGATAAAAATGGTTCCACCCTCACGCACACACACAACAAATAAAGTAGTTAATCTTTCGAGTGCCACATTTTCCGAAAATGAAATCAATCTCCTAAATAAAGGTTAAAAACTTATATAGATTTCTCAGATAATATAGAAGATTACTTAGCCAGCATAGACATAGTCACCCAACAACTAAATGAAAGGGAAAAATTGTTCAACAAAAATAAATGCAAAATAGTTTTACAGAACATAAAAATCCGAAAGAAATCAATAAAATACAGAACAACATTAAAAAAACTAAAAGTAAAACCAGTTATATACATAAAAGCAGACAAAGGTAATAAAATAGCCATTTTAGATGAAAATGAATACATAAATAGAGTTGAAACTATGTTGAAAGGACAAGACTACAAACCATTTGATAAGAATCCACTCAATAAATGCAATAAAATGTTAATCAAAACATTAAATGAAGTCAAAATACTATCCACTACTGAAAAACAGAACATCACACAGAGTAATGTAGTACTACCCAGGCTTTATGCACTACCAAAAATACATAAAAATGATAACAGCTTGAGATCGATAATAAACAATATCAATTCACCCACATACCAGGTAGCAAAAATATTTATCAAAGTCTTCAATTCTTTTAAAAAATGCCAAAGTTTGAGCATTGAAAATTCAGTTGATCTAGTCAAAAAATTTAAAACTAGCAGAATTACGGCTAGAGATATAATGGTTTTATTTGATGTAAAAGCCTTATTCCCAAGCATACCTACAGAGAAACTTATGCTTATGCTAAAAAAATGGTTAACATCAATAAATTTAAAAGCAGAAGAAATAGAACATTTATTAAAACCTTACTAATATTTGCATTAAACAAAATTTCTTCAGCTTCAACAAAAAATATTACCAACAAGTTTCAGGCTTAACTATGGGAAACCCTTTGTCACCTTTTCTAGCAGAGTTATTCATGAGTTCATTTGAAACACATATCACAAAAGCCTTCCGTTTAATTTTCAAGTCATGGTATAGGTATGTGGATGACATTTTTACAATAATACCAAAGAAATAGTCAATAGATGCCCTGAAACTTATTAATTTGCAACATGAATCTATACAATTTACCATAGAAGAAGAAAGAAATGGTTGGCTACCATTTCTAGATTTAACTATTATAAGAAATGGAGATTGTTTGAATTTTGGAATTTACAGAAAAGAAACACTTACGGAAAACTACATAAAAATGAGAGTTATAACCCTATTCCACATAAGTATGCAGTATTTCACAGTTTGGCACACAGATTTATGAATATTCCACATACAGAAGCAGAGTATAAAATAGAATAATAAAGACAGCTATAATCAATGGTTTCAACAAAGACATAGTGATAAAAATTATCAATAAATCTAAAAGATAAAAAGGGATAAGAGAAGTTTCCACACTGAAAAACACAAAAAAAGAATACAAATTCAAAAGTTTCACCTACCATCCAATTACCACAACAAGTTCAAGAAAATTTTCAAAGAACATGGGATAATGTTAGCCCCCCCCCAAAAACAGATACAAAAACAAAGAATTTATTAGATTGCACAGTAAACTCCCCATATCAACAGAATAGAAATCAGGAATGTATGAAATAAAATGTGCAGATTGTGAGCAGAGCTACATAGGCAAAACAAAGAGAAGTTTGGAAATTCGAAGGAAAGAACATTTTAGGAATATTTGGCATGAGCAGGTGGATAAATCAGCAGTAGCGGCTGACTTTTGGACCAAAAACCACAAAATAAAACCAGAAATTAAACTGCTGAAACATCTTCAGAACCCATTAGAGTTATCCATTTGGGAAAAAGTTTTTATATCAAAAAATAGAGAAAACCTAATCAATTTCGAGTTTCCCCCTATGGATGAACTCAGCAACTTCCTACTTCAACCAACAGAGGCCACCACAGGAACATTTGGTTGTCAGCCATCATTTGGAGTAATGGCAGTTCAGTGAGCAACTGAAGATGGGAGAGATTCTCCCGAAACGCATCTCACTTTTAAGTAAGTAAATGGAATTTAGTGTAAAAAAATGAATACCTAAGTTTAGGATATACAGAACATGTTTCACAGGCTTTTGCCTGTATCATCATCTGATCTGTCTCTATCTCTCCAAAAGTGATGTGCAACCGCTTATTTATGTATCTGATTGCACCTGATGTTTCTCTAGTGTTCCTTTAGCCTAATTCTAATGCTTCTTTTTGTTTTGCCAATATATATTTTGTTGTATTCCGAGCAGTTGATTTCACATATTCCTGGCTTCTGGTATTCTGTCATCACTGAAGTTGAGCTGGTTATTTGGACTGAATTTGTTCACTGGGGGCAAAGTAATCTCAAACTCTTGGAGTATTTTCTGGAATTTTTTGGTGGCCCAAGGATGATAACTGAATTTTTTGTGAATGGTAATTTGTTTTTTTGCTGTAACCTGTTTTAACTCTTCTCTTGTTTGAATTTCTTGATTTTCTTGCCTACAAATCAAATGGGTATTGCCAAGAAATATAGACAAGAAAATCAAGAAATTCAAATAAGAGAAGAGGTTAAAACAGTATGCAACATTAACAGCAAAAAACATCCACAAGAAATTTACTTATTATCCTTGGGCCACCAAAAAATTCCAGAAAATACTCCGAGAGTTTGAGATTATTTTCTCCTCAGTGAACAAATTCATTCCAAATAACCAGCTCAACTCCGGTGATGACAGAATACCAGAAGCCAGGAATATGTAAAATCAACTGTTCGGAATGCAACAAAGTATATATTGGCAAAACAAAAAGAAGCATTGGAATTAGCCTGAAGGAACACCAGAAAAACATCAGATACTATCAGATAGATAAATCAGTGGTTGCAGATCACTTTTGGAGAGATAAACGTGATATAGAAATGGAAGTCATATTATTGAAATATGTAGATAAATCCTTGAAACTTGGAATATAGGAAAAAATTTTATAAAAAAATATGAAGATAAGGTTATGAACTTCAAGATCCCAGCAGAAAACAAATTATTTCAAATGCTCATAAAATATCCATGAGACCATCCAACCAACAATGAGTATAGCAGTGAACTCACAGCTGATGATGCAGGCAAAAGCTTGTGAAACATATTCTATATAATTCAATGGTAAGTGGAGCATAAGAGTATAAATGGACTCGAGTGCTAATAAAGAATAATTAATTGCTTCACTGTATTAGTTCCAACAAGAAATTAATTTTAAATTTAATATTGTTAAGTATTTAGAAAAAATCACTGTGCTTACACATAAAAGCAAAATATCCACACTTCAAAATACACACATATGGCATTGGACTCCAGTTCACTTTTATTTCCTCCAAGAAAAATGCTACAAAAGCATACACTAAATTAATGCTCCCTATTTGAACTTTGTAGGAACATTGCTGCTGAGGCTTGACTATCACAGATACTGTGCTTTCAACTTATATTGATAAAATTAAAATTGCAAACAGCAATAATAATAATAATAATAATAATAATAATAATAATAATAATATTAATAATAATAATAATACCAATAACATACTAAATTAAAGGCTGTTATGAATGCATTGTAATAAGGAAATATAATAACATTCTCTATCAGAGCTGCAGTCATTTGCACCTTACCAATGTGAATTAATAAACCTTACTTTAGTCCAAATTTTAAAGAAAATTTTTACATATTTAGTTAATATGGTAGATGATACATATATTAAAAATCAATCTTGAAAATTCAAGTGATAAGAGTGAAAAATGATCTGCAGTGTTCTATAAATGGGTTGCTGGACACTAACAGTTAAATTAGCCAAGTGATAATAAAATTCTTATATTGTTATGCAACTTATATAGAACACAAAAAGTTTTATTGGCATATAATTTCTTTGCACTATTGTTAGTAACATTTATTGCACTTTTAAAGTATAGTTATACTAACAATCCATTGGAACAATGCATTTCTAAATCTTATTTTGATTTAAAGTAAAACACTAAAAATCATGTCGTCACATTAAAACTCTCTTTAAGTTTCACAAACACACTTATAAAAGTAATTTTGGTACATGTTTCATGAGGTACATTCCTCACGAAACATGTACCAAAATTACTTTTATAAGTGTGTTTGTGAAACTTAAAGAGAGTTTTAATGTGACGACATGATTTTTAGTGTTTTACTTTAATTCAAAATAAGATTAACAAAAGTTTCACTATGTGGATTCCAAAATTCCATAAACATAATGCATTTCTATCTTACCTTCTCTTTTAAAATTCATATAGCAGTAGTTCTATCCATTATTAATGAAAATTTATTTATTTTTCATAGAATTTTGATAGCGTAACTGCAGATACCATACCAACTTTAGAACCTTCTGAAACAATTGGGACATTGGGTGAAAAAGAAATTACAAATCAAGTGGTGACAAATCTTCTGAGTTCTGTGGTACCAAATCCTTCTGGTGATGATTCTTCGCTTTCACAACAAAGGACAGGTGCATTTCAAACAGAAGATGGGCATATTTTATATGTTACTTACACAGTGGCAGATGAAAGTGTTTTGGAACAACCAGAAGGCAGTGCAGCTCCACAACGAATGGTGCTTCATATGACAGAAGATGGTAGTACCTTCATGGTGCCAGCAGAAAGTTTAAGCGTTAGTGAACTGGATGTTTCTGGAACAACAAATGAAAATGGTATTTTGCAGCAGTTGACTGTTAATAATGTGTATCCCACTGTGGAGGACTGTGATCTGCCAGGAGATATTCTTCCAACATACTTATGTCAAGATCCTGAAACAAAAAATAGTAATAAGGGAGAACAAAATGGGAATGAAAAGGTGGTTTTTGAAGAAAGTTATCGCAGACGTACAGAACAGGTAAGTGGTATATATTATCATATATATTATGATAAGAGAGACCGGGTCAAACACATCTTGTACAATATTCAGAAAGTGAGAAAAATACAAGTATAGAAATTGGAAAAAAAAAAATCCCAAAAATGATAAAACTCTTTAATTCTAAAAAACTTTACAACATGCTATTTGAACTGTGTACTTATGCCCATTTTCTATTATATACATTTCTGCAGGCTATTAATGTACATTAAATAATGCATATTTTGTAGTACTTAGTACTGTATTGTTTCTATTAAACAATAATAAAAATAAGTGCTAATCAACACATTATATTTAACAACTTACAATAGATTCCTTCTGACTCAGTTGAAGGGGACGAAGCTGAACAAATGTCAGAAAGGTACTCTAAGCATAGGTCTGGAATGCTTCCTTCCCAAAAATATTACTTTCTCAGTTTATCACATCATCATGTATCATCAATATTTACAGTAGTGAAAATGCACTATTAAAAAAAATACGTCTGAAGACTGCAAAAGCGGAAGTTGCAGTTTTGGATCTGACTTGGGACAAGTTGTTTGGATGAAAGTTATTTTACAGCTTTCTTTCACCCACAGAACCAAATGCCAGGTCACTTCAGACATAAAATTTTTGCCATTGTATCCTACATTCCATTGATCCCCAAGAGCTGTATGTGGCAAATGGCATAAGATATTAAATACCGAGGGTGCCAAAAATGTATACACACTTTCATAACATATATCTATTTAATATATTTCAAAGTTGGACCAAAAAGCAACAGTAAAGTATAGTATGATGCTTTGTAAACAGGTGTGACTCATATATTATGATAGCATTGCTATGTGACACATAAATCAACAATAAACAAATGAAGCCAAGATTATTGTAAATCAACAATGAACAAATGAAACCAAGATTATTGTATGATGTTCTGTAAATAAATGTGACTTCACATAACATTATGCTAGCGTTGCTACAACAAAATGGAGCCATGATTATTGTTTGAACAGTGGAAAGCAATTTTGAAATAGTATTGGAAAACCAAGAATGTTGTGAAGTTCAAAGGCAATGGAGACGTGTGTACAGAACAGAACTGCCAAGGCAAGTAACAATTTCATCTTTCCCCCATTCATGCACTTTATGGAAATGAGGAATGTTACTTCCAACAGGATAGTGCACCACCACATTACTAGCGAGATGTGCATGCATACCTTGATGACAATCTTCCAAGGCACTGGATAGGATGAAGAGATATGATTGAGTTTCCACCGCATTCTCCGGAACTAATGCTGTTGAACTTCTACCTATGGGGAACTCTTAACAATGTTGTATACCATTGAAAACCAGCTACACTGGCAGCACTTCGGGAAGAAATTGAAGTAGCATATGCTGCAATCACTGAGGACACTTTTGCAAATGTTGCTCAATCAATAGTTCAGCATATTCAGAAGTGTATCAATGCCAATGGTGGGCATTTTGAGTAGCTGTTGTAACTGTAAAAGTCTAAGATTATTAGTGCTCATCATTTTCTATTTGTGTGGATTCAGTTATGTTATGTTAACACAATTTTTTCTTTGCTTGAAGTGTGTATATATTTTTGCACCCTCTTTGTATACATAAATGCTAAACTTAATATGGTGAGTAAATAAAAAAGTAACAAAGCTTATTGAAATAATGAAACCCTATTAAAAACATATTCCACATGTATTTTTATATCTTTTTTTTAGCATGTTGAAATTTTTTCAGGTGAATGAATAAAAATTTATTCTGGAGTATCTTTGTTTTGTTCTTTAGTTAGAATTACTCTGGATTCCTTCGTTTGCTCTTCCATAATGAGACAAATATAAGCTTGAGGTTATTTTAATAATATTTATTACGTTGTATCACAGATGGGGAATGCTGATGATACATAAGATAAAATGATAAATTGGGAAGACATTTTTTTTAAGGAAGGCAGTGTTCCAAGCCTAAGTTTAGGATACCTCCCTGGCATTTACCATAATGAGGACTGAGAAAAATCTTAGTCAGGGAAGACTCTCTAGGTGGAAATTGTATCCCAGACCTCCATTCATGATTGGTAACATGCCTTAACAATCTCAACCACCCATGTCAGTGGGGCCTGAGGAAGAAAAGCAGCCTGCAAGTTTGAAAATATGTAAATTAAAAATTAAAAAACAGTAAATGTATTGTAGTTCCAATAACAGGACCACTACATCACTTTGCTCAGTTTGCATGCCATTGTTCAAGAAAATCAGCAGTCCATTTTTACTTTGTTGCATAGGTCTGAACATATAATCAATATTTTTGTTGTATTAAATAAATTAGATGCGTGTGTTGACATGAATGCATTAATGTATGATTTTTACACATATAAAAATTTATAGTAATTTTGCAAAATGCTGTTTAAATTTACTTTTCTGTATTTCAATGATGATATCAACTATATTGATTGTTAATAACTGGTATCATCACTAATTATATATTATTGTGATTTTACATATTAAGTTGAGAAAGCCATACTGAAGAAACTAAATGCAGCCTGTTTTGTGATAAGTTCTTGTGATAAGTTCTCCACATCTATGTGGAGATTGTACTTTGTTATCTAATGTCAAGCTGAAAAATGATAGTCCCATTAAGACTGAAAAATATAATTTTATTGTTTATTCCATAATCAACCTCTTATTCACTATTTAAAAATTTTTGCATAAAAATAAATAAAAATGAGATATGGAGTTAAAATTTGTATTATAATCATTATTCTGCATAATCAGATACTTGGAAATGAACTAGACATAGAAAAAAAGTTGGAAGTACTGGATGCAATGTTAACACCAGTTCCTGAACGACAACGCAAAAAGAAATCAGAAGATCCCAAAGCTCCAGATAAAAAGGATGGGATGTATATGTGTGACCTCTGTGAAACATCATTCTCACGAGCTGCTCAATATTATGGTCATCTCCATTCTCATAGTGGTGAGTGGAAATGGGAGTGTGCAACCTGTCCAGGAAAGGTAACTAATAGATCAAAATATTATTACAGTTTATATTTATGAAACAAAAGAAATATCACCTTTGCATAGCAGCTAGAGATAATTATAAAGTAATTATGTAATTAATAAGTATCCTTGGAACAAGTTAATTATCAGTTTTTATTTTGTTCCAAATTTTGGGTTTTACTTCAGAAGTATACTAATTAGGAAAAAGAATTAATAAACTTATAGCTGTACTATTTATGATAATTAGGTCTACCTAACATAAAGTAGTTAGTTTTCATGATCAATATATTTTCCTAAAAGTAAAGAATAGGCTTTGTAAACAATGAAATATCTGGTTATTGCATATACTAAAAATAATTTCTTTTGTGTATATTTCTGAGAAGTTATTTTGTTGAAACAATTTCTCTGCTAAAGAAACTGTATACACTAGGAAGGTATGAACTTAAATACATGAAAATTTAGAATCTTAGAAATAATACTTTTTAGATATTTGTGTACAGACTTTTCTATTATATGGGTGCTGAAACTAACAGTAATAAACCAAATATTCAAGCAAAAATATAAACTAAGTTTTAAATCAGTCAGTCTGGCGGAAATAGGACTTAGATGTGTATCATTCATATTTTAAGGAATTAAACATAACTGCACCAGAGAATTGTTTAAATTAATATAAATTTTAAAAAAATATCAAAACTTACATTAGTGATGATGATATTTACTCAAACAATTAATATTTAACAAAATTCCAACTAGTCTTAAGGCATTACTTACTAATTAAAATTTTATTAAGAGTAATGTATGTTATTCTTAGACTTTATACACACTGAACAACAACAACAACAACAACAACAATAATAATAATAATAATAATAATAATAATAATAATAATAATAATAATAATAATATTGACTGAAAATCATAACAGTTTTCTGTTCACTATGAAACTAAAACAAAAACAAATCAAATCAAATCATTTATTATACTATTAGTGGCTCCCTAGTCTTTGATTAGTGCAGAGGGCGCTAGCACTACCTGTGCCCAAGCCATAGATCTTGCAAGATTCTGCTCTTCAGAATCCAGAAGAAGGAAGTCTTCCCCTCTCAATCCAAAACAGAATACATAATTATTCTATTAAATCACTTAAATAGATAGAAAAAAAATCCTATATAATATATCTATTAACCCACAGTCTTAAAACAATGATTGCTTTGCTTAACCTATAAACCTTCACCTTACGATCCTAGTTACTGGTGCTTAGGGATTGTTTACAGTACCTCCATTTGTAACTAAATTGAATACTAAATAATACCAGCTATTAACTGTCTTCTCCTACTGCTCATACCTTCTTTGTCATTTTTCTGTTAAATTTCCTAGATATTCTGCCATCTTTTTACTATCTTCTTCTCTTGTCCTATCATGTTAGCAAGAATATTATTAAAACTGATCCCATAAACTTTTTCTGACACATATTGTTGCTAGGGGCAGTCAAAGATAGGATTTAAAATGCATTAAATTTTAAATGTTATTCTAATGTAAGATTCTTCTTATAGAAGAATAACTTAATCATGTTAAATATTTAACTGATTAATGTTTACTCTTGTATTTAACAATTCAGGTGATCTTCTCCAGTCAGTCGCTACTGCGTCGACATGAGAAAGAGTGTCATTTAAATCTAAGGCCACATGCTTGTAAGATATGTAATGCACGCTTTGATCGAGTATCACAATTAAGCTATCATCAGCGACGAATACATGCAGGAGAACGCACTCACGTTTGTCAGATATGCAGTAAGGTAAGAAGTGCATTTATAAAAAGACATACTTTAATAAATATAGTAAAGGTTTATGCAGCATTTCTTATTTTCTTGTTTTCAACAAAATAGGCTTTCTTCAAGCGGTCTGATCTTAAAACACATCTCAATATTCATCTGGGCATAAATAAATGCATATGTGAGACATGCGGAAAGAAGTTTAATCATGTTTCTAATCTCATTCGGCATACTAGAATGCATTCTGGTAAGTTGTTTTCTTTTACTATCATAGCAAAAATCATTATTATATTCTTTTTCTTTAAGGAGGCTGATATATTATTTTCAAGTATACAGCAACATTTAATTTGAACTTGTACAATGAAGCTAATTATATAATTGAGATCATTGCACGAGTCAACATTTAGCTTATGATAAGAACAAAGGATTCCTGAAACGGATTCTACTTATTATAGACAAGTAAGTAGAGAAATAAGAGTGTGTAGTTCAACTCAATCATGCAATGATCCTAATTATTCAGATTTGTGTTTATCAAAATATCAAATGTAATATGTTATATGCTTCATGGAGCATATATGCAGTGTAAAATTTGGAGAATAATTGCTGGATTAATGATTATGCATTGCTGCTGTTTAATTATATTCACTGCAAAGCCCTCTATGCTTTGGACAGTGCTTTAGTCAAGCACAGCGAGATTTATTAACAGCTATCACAATCCCTGAATAGAATATTAAATTATTTAAGTGTACTGTTTCATTTTCAGCAATTTTAACTATTTGACGTTTTCCTATACTTTTTATTGATTGCAATAATGCAATTAAGTTTCTGTCCCTCTCATACTCTTCTCTACTCAGACTCCAAGCCAGCAGTATTTATATAAGAGTGACAGAGTAAAAAGTTTGCCTACAATTTTTTTTAAATACTCTAGCATGCTTTACTTATTTTCCTAAAGGGATCAAACCTTATCCTTGCACAATATGTGGGCGCCGCTTCAGTCAGCTAAATGCTCTCCATCAACACAAAACATCTCATCAGACTCAGAAGGATATTTCTTGTACCATGTGTCCCAGGATGTTCAAATCCCATGTGGTGATGCGAAAACATGTTCGTCAGTTTCACAGAGATAAGCTTGCTGCTTTTGGGAAAGATATTAATACTGTAAGTATAAACACATTCCTAATATTATTTTTTGTATTTCCCATATATTTTATAACAATTTTATATGAAATAATAATAAAATTATATTAACATATACTTTTAAAGCATGATTAGTGATACATTACATCATTAATTCTTGTATATACCATTCATTTATTTAAGCATTGCTTTCTGAGACAAAATGATTCTATTAGTCAATAACTGTCCACATGCATTGCTAATGAGAGTAATGTTGTTTTCTTTTCTGTGTGTGTCATGATTGAACAATTTACTAGCAAATAAGAATTTTCAGGCATTGTAAACTTTATAAAGCCAATCAACTGCTCAGGTTCATAGAAATATTTGGATATAATGACATGACAATTTGTAAAATAACTAATAAATTCAAAACTACATAATCAATATTGCATAAATAAATAACTTGAAGGCATACCTTAACTGAGGAAGAACTTAATGAATATTGGTTTATGAATCAATATTTGTTCAAATGCTACAATTACTATCTTGCAGTGGAAGTTAAGCAGTTTTAGGAACATTTATAATTTTTAAATTGCAGAAATATTCCACTAATTTAGGCCTACCCATCATCCATACAATATATCTTAAATTTATAAGAATGCTGGTGTATCTGGTGCATGAATTCAGGCCCAACAAATAGATGGCATCTGTAGTAAGAGGAAAGATGATTTTACTGCTTAATGCACAATATCTTCTAGTACATTATAACAAGTATAATATTTGTAAAATATTATGTTTATGTTGTTTTTCAAAAAGTTTATAAATCATTAAAAATGCTATTAAATAAAAATTGTTATTTATGAATACGTATTTTGTTAATTTTGAACTTATCTTTTTAAATGTGTGTTATGCAATCCTATTGAAAACTTTTTTAGAAATATTAAAAATAATAATTAATTTAAATATGTTTTATACGAAATGAAATTTTATTTGAAATATATCCTGGAGACTACCCACTATACTACACTCAAATATACATACCTTATCAATCCATTACAAAATGAGATCTAAAAATAAAATAAAATAATACCAATCTTACTTATCTTCTGTAGATATGTCGGTCCTGGTGGTGTAATGGTAACCATACTTCTGAACCCAAGGTCGCGGGTTCAAACCCGGCCAGGATCGATGGATTTTTTCTGGTGTAAAAATCCTAAGTATGGCTTCCTTCGGAAGGGAAGTAAAGCCATGGGTCCCGTGTTGTACGTTTACGGCACGATAAAGAATCTCAAGCTAGAAAGAAGAGGCCTCTGAGCAAAATTTGTCGGCCGTTTCACGCCCGGAATTGAATGGGATGCTGATGACCTGAGATGTTAAAGAGCATCCTTAAATAAAACGAATAAATAAAAAAAAAAAGAAAAAAAGAATCCTCTAGATATGTTCTTTCTAGAGTTGCTTGTTTACATTCAGATTCCAATATGCACAACTGCAGGTTATTGGTGTATGGTGACCATCATATCGCTGTATTATCCTATCCTTGTTTATACTTCTGACCTATTGCACCTCTAAGGCTACTTTCCCTCTATTTTCCTCTTAATCATTCTTATCCATAACTTTGCACAAATAATTCCACATTTTTTATATTCTTCTCTCTTTTTATAGTGAAAATCTATCTAATTAAGATTTCCCCATCTAAATTCTTCCATTTTTGTTACCAAGACTGTTCTCTCCATAACTTTGTTTGCCTACAGTATAATAAACAATGAGAATTTGTATTGGTTTCTCCACACATTTGACATTTTAATTCCTCTTTATAATATCCTAATACTATTAAATTCATAACTCCAGTTCTAGCCCATGCAAACCCTTCCTGGCGTGCCTTATCACAATGTTCTATATATTTTTCCCTACCCCAACTATGTTTATTTCCCTATAAAGTCTCAATGAACTCTTTTCTCTCATACTATGAAATATTTCTTTCTTTTCATATCTTCTGATCTTAGGTTTATTTCTTTTTAGAATTCTCTGTTTTGGTATTCCCTATATACCCATAAGTTTCCCAAATCTGTCTGTTGCAAAATTTCCTGCACTTTGAGATACCATGATCCTTTCCACTTTCATTTCTCTTGAATACTGAAACATTCGTTAATAATATCATTCTCTTCCAATGTGGTAATTCTGTATATGTATTTCATAATTCTTGTAATAACTTTTATCATAGTGGAAATTCTGTGTATGTATTTCATAATTCTTACAATATTTTTATCTTAGTGGAATACCTACCTATTTCTAGCTGCACTACACCATTTGGGGATGCTATCAGTAAGCCTAAGATCTGTTTACAAAAACTTCTATTTATTTTATTAACATCTTTCCATACATCCTCTACACCCCATATTTCTTCCCCATTTAACATTTTGCTTATACTATGGTTGTATAAATTCTTTCCAACAAATTTACGCTTATATCTGAATTTTTCTTAAACATGCTCTTATAACGCTTGTAGCTGCTTTTCTTTTGCTATTGCCATTTTTTTCTGTTCATTCAAACTTCCATTAGAACTTAAATCTTGTCCCTAGATAATTAAATTTCCTTACTGCCTCCATTTCTCTCCCATTTAACTGCCATTTCTCATCCTTTTTCAATTTATAACCTGTTTTAAAAACTTTTTTCATTTATTTTCAATACCCATTCATTACAAACAGTATTCACTTCTTCAATTACTCTTCCCAGTCCTCCACTAGGTATAGATGCAATCATTAAATCATCTAAGCAACCTAGTATTTCTTTAATATTTATTTTTGGTAAATGTGTCTTTGCTCTTTGAGTTTTGTCCATGTCATCAATATAGAGATTGAACAATACTGGACTTAATTTACAGCCTTATCTTACTCCTGTTTTACTCTGCGTGTAATCTGTTACTTAATTACCTGAATATTCAACACAAAAAATAGGTTCTCATTTATTAACGTATTGCTTACTCCTTTCCTTTTTAATTTTAACCACAGTGCTTCTCTACTAAAGGTATCAAATGCCATCTGAAAGTCTGTAAATACCATGTAAACCCTTCCTCTTTTATTGCTTAAATATTTATCACAATTGTCTTTATTATGAATGCATTATCCAATGTTCTCCTCCCTGCTGTGAAACCTGTTTGAAACTCTGATAATTTCTTCTCCTTCTGTACTCATTTCTATAATCTACTTGGTAAAATTCTGGTAAAAACTTTAAATGGAAAGAAGACATATACCTATAATTAGCTGGATTATTTACATCACTCTTCTCTTTATATATGGGTGCTGTCATGCTCATTGT
The DNA here is from genome assembly GCA_030762175.1 of Metallyticus violacea. Lineage (NCBI taxonomy): Eukaryota > Metazoa > Arthropoda > Insecta > Mantodea > Metallyticidae > Metallyticus > Metallyticus violacea. The sequence goes on from CM060839.1 coordinate 97,242,953, forward strand.
AGTGAGGAAACTGCATTATCAACTGAAAGTACATATAAATCAGCTGTTAAAAAAGCATTCAATTTTTTTAAGAGGGAGTGTCTTCATCAAAATATGAGGGCTATCTATAAAATAGCTACCATTTTATTACTTCCTCAAAATATCAATCCAGTTACAAAAGTTTTATTAATACAATTTGAAAGTACAACCTTTCACTTAGTTTAAGTGGAGTTAGTGTGAACATATTTAATAAATTCTAATAGGACTTATAATGTTTAATTAGCTTCAGAATTACACTTTGATAAAATACTGCTGCCTGGTTTAAGCCATTCACAATTCTGGATTTCAACTCCAATATCATCATCTAAACATCACAATGTAAGTCATTTCTTCATATGCATGAAGAGATGGTAATCACTAGAGGGCAGATAGTGTGTTTTATTCCTTAAAGGTTAAAGATATACGTGTATGAGAGAAATGTGTTTCATGCTATGGGGAATGAATGGAGGAAATTTTTAAGTGCAGATATCAAAAATATTTGCATATGGGTGCATATATTACACTTTTTACCCAGACATTTTTGAAATATAAAAATTGTTCCATAACTGTGAGAATAAAATTTAATGAAAATGAAAACACAAATTAAAGTTTTAAGGCAATTAAATATTTTTATACCTAAACTGGCATTCCTTTAAGTATAAAATACTTTCCCTTTTGCACTGTAGGTGGTGACAATGTAGCTGCAGCTATAAATCTTTACAAGTCAACAATCTAAGCAATCAATGTGGCAAAGAAAAGTATTAAGATCAACAATGGACAGTGTAAGAAATTATAATGTAGTTACGAAAAAACATCAATGAATAAATAATACCATTCTATCTTTATCATTACATTTATTACTTCATAAAAACTGATAAAATGATGGAGAAAATTGTGCATTTCATTAAAATAAACAGTTTTTTTGTGCATATTTCTAACTTTTTGGAACATATTTGCCAACTTTTTATGCATATATGCATACATATATTCATTAGATTTAGTGCATATAAAATTGCCCTCTAGCCATATACATGTTACATTCAGAGATAGATAAGGTCAGGTTGTGTTACAGAAAATAAATGGCAATTAGCACAATGGATCTCCCCAGATGAAGATAAGCCAGCAGGTGTAAAAAGGTGCCAAAGCATTAATAAGAAGCTGTTTTCCTTGTTCTGTTATCTCTTTGTTCTTGTCATCTCTATTCCACGTAGGGCCATCATACTGTTAATGCCCAATGGCATTCTACCAGTTGTTTACCAACAGAGAATGACCTTATATCTGTATCATCTTCCACTATGAACAATGCACATACTGCAGAAAAGACAGTGAACATTTTGGTCACTTCAACTATAAAATTAATTACTCATCTCCTAACAGTCCTGATCTGGTACTATCTTGTTCCCAACGATAAAGAAGAAAATTTGCAAATTGTCCTTTAACACTCTGAAGCTGCAATTAAACCTTAAACAAATTAGGGTGTGAAGTGCCTCTAGAAAAGTGAATGCAGTGCTTTGATGTTGGTTTCATCTAATGGATGAATGCCTAAAATTTAAGGAGGAATATTTTATTTTGAGAAGCATTAAATCCAAAGGAAGGAATACTTTTTCTTAGCTATACAGAAACTTTCAAAGACTCTCTTGCGCTTTCTTGCACATATGTGTGTGAGTATGCAAGTGTTTTTTTTATCCACAAAAGTTAAAAATCTTCTTATTTAGCTTTTTATCACAAAGATACCAAAATGCCTTCTACTAAAATCTGACTTTAATAACAAGCCAAACAGCCTTCCTGAGGCATAACTCTAATGTAGTTATCTAGTTGCCATTTCTTTCATAATAAATTGATCTTCCACTTACTGTTCTGATTGAGTTAGAGTGACTCACAGACTTCTCTTAAAACTGAAAGTTGCAGCTCTAAAAGCAATTTGAAACATAATGAGCATCTAAGGCTCCTATTGGAGCTTCAGGTGTTAATATGATTTGCCTCCAACCTTTGCCTACACATAGCTTGTGTGAAAGAACAATAATTTTTCTGTACCTAGTTGATCTTTGTTCTGAAGGAGAAACTCATAGAATGGTTTTAAATATTTTAACAAAATCTTTTATAGCACTTTTTTTTTGTATGTCATCAAAATATCACAGTGTATGCAACATTTATAGCACTATAAAGAATCTTTAATCTGCAATATGTTAAATAAAGTTTTGGAGTGTACAATGAGTGCTTTAAAGGCAATTTTGTTATTGTGGCAAATTTTCAGATGCTGAAAATGAAAGAAGGCACTCAGAGCAGGAGGTTTTATTGCAAGGTCTGTGGGGAGAATTTTGAATTTGGAGCACTTCTCAAGCAGCATGAACGATTACACGAGAAAGAAAATAATTTTCATTGTAGCTGCTGTGGACAGGTAGTATTACCTCAAATGTTTTAAGTATATATTCTGTTAACAAATGCAGAATATATTATATTACTTATTTGTATACTCTTTTTTTTTCTTTTTTAAATAAGGATTTGAAAAGATTTGGTACCCATTGTGTTAATATTGTTTTCAGATCTTATATTTTAATTGCTATTTTTGATCAAATTAAAAATAGAGAAATTAGACAAAGGAATTTTTTGGATTTAGATTGTCATAATTTCTAGAATGTTCTTAACTACTACTCATTTTACTGTACATATAACACAGAGAAATACTTTGGAAAACTCATTGTTGTTTTTAATTTTCTTAAAATAATTTGATATTTTACTCTTATTGTTGAAAGCAAGGAAAAAGTTCTTTTCAGAAATGATTTGCATTTTTAAGACAAACTAATCTGTTTTCATTATATTTGTACCCATCCAGATAAATTAATCTTTACCAGAGTCCAAACTGTTAGAGAAAAATGAGAAATGTCATTTGTTTTCTTTTGCATTCTCAGACAGCAAAATAATAATTCTATCATAACTGATACACCACTAGATTTGTTAACTCTGTTTTCAATAGCTGAATGCTCAAATATTTTTAGTATAATGCTTTTTCAACATTATAGCTTTTTGGGGTTTTGGGTACATTGCAGTTGGACTATCATCCCTCTGTAATATCCATTCATATATAAAAATTCTATGAAACTGAAGTGAACCAAATGGTAGTATATAAATGCAGAAATATACGTACAAAGAATTTAAATGTAGAAAGAAGCTTGCCACAAAGTATTTTGAGAATATGAATGAATGATCTCAGATGCTTCAAAATGAAGTAATAGGCATCATAGGTATGCTGCTATGTGATATCTGTTCATACCAAATCAAATGTAAAGCAATGCCATTGGTAGAGACACCGTCATAAGCAGGCTGCAACTCAATAAAACTGTACACTGCCACTCAGGGTACAATTTTCATGAAATAGTAAACATTTGGGAACTAGTAATCTTAAAAGAAGTTAGGAACAGTGAAGCTGTTACATATCAAATGAGTCATATTAGGTGACACTAAAACTTCACTAACTGGTTAATTCTTCAGAACATGTTTCAAGAGCATTCACTCTCATCTTCAGCTGGGGACCAACTAACTCTAGCAGGTGATGTAGTGGAATCTGGTGGTTCCATTAGATAATGGAACAGGAAGTCCATTGGTAGAATGTCAAAATTCATAACTCTATGTTTATTTTTTAAAATATAAATCTTTTCCCATATTGCCAATTCCTTGGGATTGGTGATAGCTTTTAACAGTTTGGCTTCTGCTGCAGTGTCATAATCGTAAGTCCAAAAGTGATCTGCAACTGCTGATATATCCACTTGTTTATATCTTAAATTTCTGAAGTGTTCTTTGGTCCTTGTCTCCAAATTTTGTATTGTTTTGCCTATATATATCTGATCACTCTTTTCGGGGCATAAAAATCCTAAGTATGGCTTCCTTCGGAAGGGAAGTAAAGCCGTGGGTCCTGTGTCATGCATTTATGGCACGAAAAAGAATCTCAAGCCTGAAAGAGAGGCCTCTGAGCAAAATTTGTTGGCTGTTTCACGCCCTGAGTTGAATGGGACGCTGATGACCTGTAGCTGTTAAAGAGCGTCCATAAATAAAACATTAAAAAAAAAAATTCTGATCACTCTCCAAACAATCTGTCCCATAAACTTGCTGGGTGGAATAACGTCATTTATGATGCTGTTCAGAAACTTTCCAATACTAAATTTATTTTGTGCTGCCAAACGTATATCATAATTTTTAAAAATCTTCACGAATGTCTTGTTTACCCACGGATGATATGTGAATCTTTTAAAAACCACATCCTTTTTTATTGTGGAGAGAGTTGTGGTGTTTATAATATCTTTCTGTCTTTCGAAATGTCTGATCTTCTTATCAACTAAAGAGCTGCTGAATCCATTGTTGAGAGCTGTTTTGATGATATAACGGTATTCTGCTGAATACTCTTCTTTGTTGAGTGGGATGTTTACCAATCTATGGACAAGGCTGTTTATAATGGCATGTTGGTGTGGTTTAGGGTCGCAACTGTTATTCTTTATGTGATTATCTGTATGTATAGGTTTCCTATACATAATGAAATTATGTCATTATTATTGTATATTTTTAAATCCAAAAATGGTAAATAACCATTTTTCTCCAATTCCATAGTGAATTTAATATTTTGGTCCTGCAAATTTAGTAATTTTAGGGCATCTTCTGTTTGTTTTTTTGGTACTATTGCCAGTATGTCATCCACATAATGAAACCATGCTTTGAAGGTGAAAGGGATTGCCTTAGTAATGTGTGTTTCTACAGCACTCATGAATAAATTTGTCAGAATTGGAGAAAGGGGGTTACCCATAATTAAGTCAGAAATTTGTTGGTAAATTTTCCCATTGAATGTAAAAAAGTTTTGGTTTATACACAGTTTTGTAAGATTGGCATAATCCTCAATTTCTTCTACTGTTAAGTTCATACTTTTTAGCCAAGCTCCTAAATCTCCACAATTGGCTAAAAAGTATAAACTTAACAGTACTTTAAATTACAACATAAGTTAAAAACTAAAGAAAGAGAAATGGATAATAATAACTATAAACACAATACATGAGTTACAGAATTATCAATACAGATCATATTTAGCAGTTACGTAAAAATTAAGTGTAATAGATGGAAATATATGGCTACTAAAATGAACATAACAAAATATTTTGTTTTAATGCTAAAATTTATCTATCTTATATAGGCCTTTGTTAATTAAGTATCTTTTTAATTCTGGTTTTAAAACATGTGCATATATAAAGAATATATTACTTGGTATTTATAATTCATCCATATCATAAAGACATTTATGAATAAGACACTGCTTGAATTCTATTTTAATAATAATAATGATAATAATAATAATTTATTGCTGTCAATAGACTTCTCTACACAAGTTTCAGACTTGTCAAAATCTAAGAACACTAGTTTAAATAATTCATATACAATTATATCATAAGAATAACAAAAGTTTAACAGGATCAGTAGATATACAGTAACTTATTCTTAGATAATTTTAATATACATTTACAATAATAAAGGAAAATTATACATTTTTTCTACAATTATCTATAATTCACCCATCCTGTATAGGCATTTCTCAGTCAAGAATACCTTTAGATCCCTCTTAAATTTCTTTCCATTTTTTGTTTTTAGAGTCTCTGTTGTTGTACAACATTACACCTTTGATAACTGTATCTCGTTCTGAAGGAAGCCATACTTAAGATTTTTATGTCCAAAAAAAATCCATTGGTCCTGGCAGGTATTGAACCCACGATCTTGGGTTTAGAAAGCAAGTATCATTACCACCACACCACTAGGACCAACAACATGGTAACTATGTGTCAGATTCCTATCAAGGTATAGTTCCCAAGAAATTAACACAATGTGTTGCTTCTATCACTTTTCCATTAAACATTATTTCAGGATTATTACTCATATTGTATGCTACAAATGATACAATGCAGAAAATAATAAAGACATTGTTGGCCAGCTTCAAAGTCAAATACAGAAGAGACAACATTGGAGAGTAATTTTAGAAGTTTCATTATAATTATTTTTTTTTTTTTATCTCAACATAATGTAGCATTCAGGGGAAGCAATGAGAGACAAGCTTTTTAAATCATGTACAGCTACTAGAGAAATACAATTTACTGATGGCAGACATATCAGAAGGCTCAGTTAAAAGAAATTGATGACAATTATCTGGGTAAGACCATCCAAAATGAATGTTAAAATTAAAAACTTTCAGACTATTTTGCCATGGTCTTTGTTTTAAAAACTAAAAAAGAGCTTTTGCCAGCCATCTACATCCAGAATCATTAGTGTAGTAGTGTGAAGTATGTTGTGTCAGACCTAGCCAGAAAAAACAATCAAAATTGACACAGATGGGAAGGGTGGCCAGAGAGGAAAGGAGAAGTGAAAGACAGATTTTCACATATTGCTCAAGTGAAAACTACAATCTCTATTTATATTATAAGGATGCAGTTGTATTTCAAACACTTCTCCTTCTGGCCAAATTAAAGTATCTTATGTTTTAAATAGCAACCACTTCTGTCTTGTCAAATATGTCCCATGACATTCATTCAGAGCAAGTTCTGCAATGGCATAGGCTGTTTTTGACATAAAGATCTTTTGTATTATTTATTGATAATATTAAAGAACATATCCAGTTAAGGAATATTTCTTTTCTTTGGCTATGGTGTTTTCAGTCCTCTTGACAATTTATAAACAAGCTTTGAAGTAATGCCTGCAGTACTACAACAAAATATCTGAGACCATTTGTTCCTGTTCTTGAAGTGCCCATTTTTTCAATCTCCTTTATACTCGTACATTCTTTGCACAACTTTTTCTGCACTTTGTACATCCTTAATGGTTATGTAAATAGAGTATTATTTTAAATTGAATGTTTCTGAATGTTAACATAAACTTCATTTACAAGTTTGAATAGTTTGGGATTTTCACAGTGAAATATAGTATCATATAACAAATTATTTATGAGGAAGTCACTCAAATTTTACTAGTTTTATTCCACTTACTTGGACATGTTTCAAAGGCAAACTTCCTTCATCGTCAGCACAGTTCCACTGACGATGAAGGATATTTGCCTTTGAAACATGCCCAAGAAAATGGAATAAAACTAGTGAAATTTAGTAACTTCCTCATAAATAATTTGTTATATGATTCATTTACAAGGTTTTTAAATTAGGATATGTTTTGGGAACCTTCATTCCCATTTTCAGCTGTAAATATTGGGCTGTTTGATATGATTGTGGCCAGATTTGAGTTGCCTCACTATCAACATCTTTTCGCTGGAATAGGAATTTACTGAATTTGTCCAGTTTCCAAATGCATTAATTTATCAACATTTTTTAATTTAGATAAATTAATTTTCTTTTTTAAAATGAAAATGGTTTCTTGCTTAATTTCATGGTTGTGTTCCCATAAATGAGTTTCAACTGCCAATTTTCCCAATTGTTTTATCTAAATATTTCTAATATGTTCCTTTTTCATAGTTTCCAAAAGTTTCCTAGTTTTTCCTATGTATTTTAAATTGCATATATAACTGATATTTTTTTCAGTGGTATGCTGTCTTTTAGTTAAGAATCTTATAAGTTTTTTTATATTGTATTTATTTTGTGGTGTTAATTTTATTCCATGTTCTTTGAAGATCTTCCTAAATTTGTAGTGACATTTGGATGATATGTGAATCTGTTGTATTTGTAATTCTCTATTAATAGTTTTAGGTGTTCACATATCTTTAATGGATTTTTGTCCTTTGAATTTGTTAATCTGTTTTATTATTGTGTTTGTACTGTAATTATTGATTATTGCTATATAGAATAAATATTGTAATTATTTTTTGTATTCTATTTTTTTGAGAGTGCATTAGATTTACTAGACTGTGTACCAAAATATTGAAAATGGCACATTTATGCGGAATTGGGTTATAGCTGTTGTTTTTGTGTAGTAATCCATATGTGTGCCATTTCTATAAATACCGAAGTTGAGTTTGAGTTTCTAATGATTTTTAAGTCTAAAATGAAATTTTTCTATTTTCTTTGGCGAAATTTATGGTTTTCTCTTGGAAATTGAGTTTTAGAGCATCTGATGAATATTTCTTTGGTATTATTTGCATCTTCTACATATCTGCACTACATTTTAAAAATTAGCAGGAAAGTGTTTATGATGTATGTTTCAATAAAATTCATGAATAAATCTGCCAGAAGTGGAGAAAGGGAAACTTTTCAAAACATGTCCTAATTTAAAAATCCTGTAAGTGAAATTCATGTCAATATTAAAAAACATTTAATCTATAATATTTCATTGCTACACTGTCAACAGCTTCCAATCAGTGTTATTTATTAACAAGGAATTTTGGAGCTAACATACTTTGGTAATAAGGAACGTGTGTCTTAGCCCCCTTCTTCCCCTTTTCTTCCCCCTCTCTCTCCCTCATTTAAAACTTTTAATGTTAATAGTCATTGGTTTTTGGGATAAGAATGAAATGATCTCATGACAGTGCAAATCAGCCTGAATTCCCATGGCACTGAAACTGCTTTGCATTTGTCTTTTCATGATTCAAAAAGTGTTTAAAATAGCGTTAAAATTAGGCATTTCAAGTTAAACTGAACCAGGCATGCTAATTAAATATGTAAATGATGTAAAAGTAATAGAAAGAACTCTTTTCAGCCATAATAACTGTTTTTCTGTGTTATCATTAGCACTGGCATAAAAAGTAAAATATTTTCAGCATTCGACAGCTACTGCATCAAATCTGACATGATTTGACTCATATACTTTTAAGAACTTATACTTTATGTTTTATTTTTTACAATAATATTATATACTTTTGATATCATATTTTAATAAATACTTTTAGGATTACAGCAGTATGGAGACATTGAAATTTCATTCTTGCTTACTGCCTGAAGAACGTGTCCAGAAAGAGGCTGATGAGAGCACTTTAAACAACCAACTAGCATGCTTTTTTCAAGAACATGGGGACATTCTAGCTAGCAGCAATAATGATAACAATGGCAGAGGTATCATGGGGGAAATTATTATATATGTGACCCAGGAAGGAAATAATGAACCAACTCAGGTTAGTTACAGCTGAAGCAAAATAACTTTAAAGTTGCTACAGTTGCCACATTTGCTCAACTAACATCACTTTTTAATATATTTAAGGATCACTAGAATAAATTTGAAACATGCAACAATGGATTGTATGAAAATTACCAAATTATTGCATTTTTTGCAAAGTATTCTTCAGCACATCCTAGAAAGTATGTACTGTCACATTTGCTGGAGCAAATTCTAGGAGTGGTTATGCCACTTGTCCTTTTCATGGGCATAAGTAGCTTCTATGAAACTGGAAAAATTATTGTTGACCAAGGCCATTCTTCATATTATAGAAATGGGAGAAATTACATAGTGCTTAAGGCACAATGCATGTACTGTTCTTTGCATATTTTATGAGAAAATAATGGTACGAATTAAGTTTTGTCCAATCATCCAATTTATTTTGATGCACAAAAATTCATCCATATGAGTCCACTGACTGTACAGGGACTGGAATATCAGCAGGCAAGCAGTGTGTGCCTATGGCCACAATGTCACTGAGAGCAAGTCTAGTTAAATGATGACCATGTAACTTTGTTGCTGATTTTTTTATGAAATATTGTTAAATGGTCAGTTTTCACTAATTTTTTGCATTTCATTTTCATAGACCAAAATAGATAGATAAATAGATGATGATGATGATGACTTATTTTTGTGATCTGGTAACAAACAAGCTGGGTCATGCACAAGAAGAATCAGCACCTTTTGAGCTAATGAAATGGTGAGAGCAAGCAAACTGCCATCACGACTTCAGGGAATGGAAGTTATCAGATACAGAAGTGCACCTTTGCAAGAGTGTAGAGTGCAGGGTATGTGGTTCATTCCTCAAACCACCATGTCAGTGGATTTCTGTCCTAGCTACTAGAGATCATAGAAAAAGGACTCTACTTCCACAATAGTTGCTGCCTTCATTGATAGATTTTCTAATAACTGGTTACAGTTAAGTTCTGCCAATGCTTATACAAGAAGCTAATTCAATTTGTAGTAAAGCACAGTCTAAAAGTACTAAAACTCCATTATTTGATACTTAGATATTTATTGTTAATGAAGGAAAATATATTGTTAATATCATTGTTTATTACATTGTTGCACATAATGATACTAATTTTAAATATTCTACTGCAGATTCATGTAAACTGATATTCTGTGTGAATTCCAACAGAATTTTTAAAATATTTAATATTTTTTGAAAGTTCTTAAATGAATTATATTAAGCAACTTTTTGTTTTGTTGAATTAAACATAAAACTTCTAAAATCATGTCCATATATTATTTTTTGTTATTAAGTAAGTTGGGACTAGTTTCCTGAGTCACTTGCTCACATTGTCAACCAATTGATGACTCATGACGACTATTTTTAATTTAATTTTTAATTGAACTTTTTGTTTATTTATTCCCAAAATATTTATACATAATTGGTTCTTTATGTGAATATGTACCTGATTTGCTGTTTTTGAATCAGTGTATTATGCTTTCTTTAAAATAAAATTGCTTGAAAAGAGCAGTTCAGTGCCATCTATTGGCTGACACATACACTAGGTGAACTGGGTCATTCAAAAATATAAGTTTACCTTGTAACAGCTTTGCAATTGACTCTTTTGAACTACTTTTCCTCTGGGAGTGGGAGCAAAAGATTAGCTCATGCCAAAGAACTGATTAAATCCATTAATAAATAACAGTCATAAATACAACAATAGCAATAGTAACTGTAAGTTAAATGACACTTTACAGACAATTACAAACATCGGCCAATTTTAACAAATTAAGTAATTGTAGATTTGTAAAAATAAAATTGAACTAAACAATAGCAACAACAATAATAATAATAATCATCATCATCAAGAATACCTGGATACGAGCGTACCATGTGTAGGGTTATAATATGTCCCAAAAAATCAGAAATATCCCGATTTAGTATGCTGAGAAAAGTATTCCAACAAATTACAAAAATTCCAATTTTAGAGTTTATTAACAATCTCTGAATAGTCAACACAATCATATTATTTTTTCCAATTTACTGTTTATCTCTCTACAAATAAAAAGTTATCTCATAGTGTGCTAGCAGCAGACAAAATTTTGTAATTTGATCATTGCAACTATGGCCAAGTTGTAATGTAACATAAATTTAAGTTCTGATGCTAGCAACAAAATATCTTACAAAATGTTGCCAATTTTAGTCTAGTATTTTTACAATGACTTGGATGTACAATGTAAACTGATTGAAATTGAACTAATTAATGAAACATCTGCTGCAGATTCTCAGTATCTATTAAATACTGTGAACATTTTTGACATTTCTTAAAAGACAGTTGGATTTGGGGTTGGTAGATTAATTCTAATTTTGGAGGAGTAAGTAGAAAAGAAGGTTTTACTCATCTCAAAAATGTACTACCTAGTTTGCATCAGATGTCGTGCACATGTGCTCCATAGACAGGAGCTGATTCTATAAGTTTTGATGTACAGCTAATTGTTAGTAAAATATTTAATTATTATTCTTTATATGCCCTAAGAGTAAATGAGCTAAAAACATTTTAGTGATTTTTTAAATGTACAATTTCAATTAGGAAATTTCCCTTCTGAATTTTTATGAAAGCCCACTGTCAGAAACCTATTTATGGTTTTTGCACTCTCAAATCAGAGATTTCTGTTATCTATATTAAACATAGGAATAGAAACTATCCGTTTGCGAGGTATCTGTTATGTTATAAAATCTGATAACCAATCTTAGAGATACTAATGACATGATGACATATGTGATACTAATTTTTTAAACATTAATAAGTAAATAAATAAATAAATAAGTAATATATAAGATCATTGCGGGATTGAGTTGCACTAACACTATTTTGCTCCACTTACACGTTTAAATATGTAGAACTATTGTCAACAGCTTTTTAAGTACAATATTTATGTAGAACTGGTTTTGCAAACACTTTGTTCGTATTGTCACCCCCATTGTCGGCTGGAGGATAAACCGTTATGATGTGGGGATGTGTAATCTGCTCTGGTGGAGGTATGATGAACTTGAAGTTTATGTTTTCATTACTGGAAGTGTCAATGTTCATTATACTGTCTTTGTACTTGTAAATGTAGATTTTTCCCCATGTTGCTAATTCTGTAGGTCCTTGCACTGATTTTAATAATTTTGTTTTTTTCAATATGTCATAGTTTTCTGTGTTAAATGCTAATTTCTCCAACTACTTGTATTTTATGTTCTTTTAACCTTGTGCCATTGTTTCTCTTTGTTGTTCCAATGTTGATTTTTCACACTCTGCACAACTTATTTTATAAATACCTGCTTTTTTCTCTTTTGGAATACTGTCATTAACATTATCAATCAGGAGATTTTTAACATTAAATCTGTTTACAGGTGCTAACCTGATATTAAAATCTGTAAGAATATTCTGAAATTTTTTGTAGCCCATAGATAATACGTGAATTTTTTAAAAATTAGCTAATCTTTTTTTATTTAAAATATAAATTGGAACTTGCACAGTGAAGCTAATCATATATTATCTTTTTTTGTTGAAAGTGCTGTGGTTTCTTTAATAAGTTTTTGCCTCTTGAATTTCTGTACTTTTTTGTGTACTAGTTCTTTGCTATAACCATTTTTGACCGCAGTTCTTTCTATTTGTTTGTATCCTTTAAGGTATTCTTCTTTGCTAATTTGGTTAACTAGCCAATGTGTTAAGTTGTTAACTGCATGTTTGTCCATTGTGGGGTTAGCAGTAATCATTAGTGGGTTAACAACTGAAGATGGGAGTGATTACTCCCGAAACATGTCTTAGTGTTAGTTAAGTAAGTGGAGTTTAGTTAAACAGGTTTAATACATAATTATAGGATATATTACCACTCCATTATCTACAGCTTCATAAGTACAATTTATTTAATTAAATATAAGTGGATGTTTTAGATGAAATCCCCCAGTGGGAATACATTGAAAAGCCTGTGGAATCTTATCTATTAACCAGGATTTCAGATTAATGATTCTTTATTATTTGACCAGTAAGTTTGCTTAAAAAAATATGTGCAGAAAGATTAGATGGGGATGAATTTGACAAATTACATAAGTAAGAAAACTGGTGCTAAGTGATTGTTATTTTTTCAATCATGCAAATCTCCTGAGCAGTTTTCACAATCACTGTAATCACCTGAATTTTCAATATTAGTTCAATTTGGAGTGGAAAACAATGAAACTTGCATTAATAATATCTTCTGAGTAGAAATATTTAGAACACTCTTCTAAGATTATGGTGATGAATAAAGGTTTCAAATTTAAATAACATGAAAAATGGTGATGGAAGGGCACAGAAATTGAAGTTGTCAAGAAAATTGATTATTTAGGTGTTAGATTGTCTAGCAATGGAGCAATCAAAGAAGGAAAGCAGTACTACAAGGAAAAGCACCCATGAATGTAATCAGATCTTGTATAAACAAAATACCAAACATGCAAGTAAAATGGTTAGAGAGAATATATGGTCAATAATGGAAAGCAGAATGATATATAAAATAGAAATTTGGGGGCCAGATGAAGGATAGAAATGGATAAATATGATAAATATATTATTTTGTAGAATTGTTCTCGGCTTACCTGACTTAATGGAACTAGGAAGATTGGGCTATAAAAGCAAGGTCATAGAAAGAGTATTGAAATATTGGTATAGAATAGGGAGACTAGAGGAGGAGAATATCATTAATCAGTGTTTGGTAGCACAAGGAAAAATTAAGCGGAGAGAAACTTGGTTATCTAAAATCCAAAATATTCTATAAGAGTATAGGATTAAAATAATATGAGGGAGAAAGATTGGGTAAAGGATTTTGGAAAGAGATAACAATAAGAATAGAGGATATGGAAAAACAGAAAATATGGGCAAATCTAAACACCAAAAAATCTTTGAAATTATATAGTACACTAAAAATGTGTTGGGAAGAGAAAGATATATTGAAATTTGTGATAAGGTAGGAAGAGGGTTGGCAATGGCTTAGAACAGGAGTAAAATATTTAAGTGGATACATTAAAGGAAAATGTCCTATGTGTGAAGAACCAGATAGTATTAGGCATTGTATACTAGAATGTAAGCAAACCAAGTTTTGGAGGGAACAGTTCCTATTATAAAAGTGGGAAAACCTACCAAATGAAATAAGAGTAAACGAATTTTAAATTTAAACTCAGATGAAAACATCTGGGAAAAAACATAGGCATGGTAAGACAAAAATGGTAATGGGTATAAAATATTTAGGAAATGTGCTTGACAATAATATCGTCAGATAGTGAAAGGAGGATGAAATGAGTAGGGAAGGGTATGGAATTAGTTATCTAGTATTAGTTAAACAAGATGCTTATACACCAATAACTAGGGTGTTAGCATGTATAAGGTCCTAAGGAGTAAGCAACTCTCAAGGATATAAATTTAGTCGAACGGGTTTAATTAAAAAAGAAGGAAGGTTTAGTATTGTAGGAAATATAATTTAATATTGTATTGAATATATACATTACTTTTAATGTTGTGCTTTGTTTTTGGTTGGATCAAAGCCCAGTCCCCTGGATATTCCAGTAGGTAGCTGTTGATGAACCACGGACTGGGGGGCTGAGCCATTCAAATTGGAATAAATTTTGATTTGAGTCAGTGCCTTCTGGAATTACCAAAGGCACTGTGCCTAATTGTTATATTTAAAAGTAATGTTTTTTTTTATTTAAAATGAAATCTGTATGTGATGCACCAGAAATAAATACTGCTGCTACTCTTTATGGTTTTACTATTGAGATGAGATTTACTCAGAACATGTTTCTTGGAACAATTGTCCTGAGTGAATATCATGTAAGTGAAACCATAAAGAATATTCTAAATATTTTGACTCAGAAGAGATTGTTATAGCTGAATTTTGTTTTTGTATTCCTAGCCATAATCTAATGTGGAGACAATATTTTTTCATATGAACATCAATGATCTGATGAGCATAATAGGTTAAAAGTGTCAATGATTAAAATAATCTTGATATTACAATATAACTTGGAAAATTTAGTTGTGAATTTTATGAGCCCTGTCATTATACTGCAAAATACAGCTTTTACAGATTTTACTTCAATAACTTTTACACTCATACTCACTAACCTTAATAATTGTAAAACTAGCTTTGAGATCCACTCATACAATACAAGAAAGAAATAATTTCCATCCATTTCATATAATACAAGCTTATATAGATAAAATTACACATGTACATGTCTGTAAGGTTAGTGCTCTACATGTCTATTTCAAAGATTTTCTGCATTAAAATTTAAAATCACTATTGAGGGGGGGGGGGGTAGGAATTTACAGAAACATTCATTTTATTGCCTACAAGCATGCTGTGAAAGATATAAGCCATTTTGATATTATTACATAACGTTCATCATCTTGGCATTTCAGCGCAGCTTAGATATATCAGCCATAGTTGTAATTTTACTCTTAGTTACTGAGTATATTTCATTTTTGTATTATATATAGCATTTAAAATTATGTATATGTTTATTTTGAAACTGTTAACTGTGAAGATATTATGTATTAAATAACACAATGAGGGTAAATTTCTTACACCAATTTGCCTACTATTTTTATTTTGAAGCTGTTTACAGTGAAGATATCATATACACAAACATCAGGCAAAAGTAGGTCAACAGCTGAGGATGTAAAGATTGGTACACGAAACATGTCCTAATTCAAAACAGTAAGTGAATTAGTGTTACAAATTTATCCTCATTGTATTATTTAATTTAAAATTATAGTTGATTTTATATGTATTAATCATTCTCTTCTGCTATATTATTATTATTATTATTATTATTATTATTATTATTATTATTATTATACTAATATAACAGTGCTTAATACTTCTGTTCTTTAATTGAACTTTATGGATATTAATTAAATGTAAGACTTGTATTAATTTATTATAATCTGTTATATTTCTTGACAAATCTGATATCATGCAATGATTAGATGGAAAAAATAAATTATAATGTTATAATCTGTAATAGATTCTAAAGATAATAAATAAATAAATAAATAAAATGATAATGTTGCTGCATTTTTGAGAACATTGTAGATATACAGACTCAATGTACCATTTAGTATCAACTATCTTCTGGTTAAATAAATTGTACTTACAAAGCTGTAGACAATGGAATGGTAATACATCCTATAATAATGTATTAAACTTATTCACACTAATTCCACTTACTTACTAGGACATGTTTCTGAGGCTCCCATCATCAGCGGTTGACCAACTATAGCTGATGAGAGCGATTGCCCCCAAAACATGTCCTAGTGTTGTGTAAATGGAGTTAGTGTGAACATGTTTAATACATTATTGTAGAATATCTTCTAGTTTTTCAGTGTAGCAGTAACCATATGTTCATTATTGGGGACAAAGTGGATACTAATGTTTTAATAAAGGCCTCAGGCCCAAGATGCCTATTGGGAAGACCAAATTGAAACATATTGCTTCAATTTCCTTAATTTTGTCTTCAGTTTCAAGGCCATCACAAGTACAATGTCTGAAACCTGGTGAGAATCTCTTCCATTGTTAAATCTTTCCAACGGTTTTCTAAAGAATTCCACTCTGATCCTTTATTTATTTATTTTTGCTCTTTGGAGAGGTTGTGTAGAATCATTAGATAAGTAACTTTCCTTATTCTTAAATTTTCATGGTGGATGGAGAAAGCATTCAGTAACCCTACCCCTAATGCAATCTCTGTGTTAGTATTATCAATTTGCACAATTTTTTACTGTTGCCTGTATCAGGAAATGTGTATATATATTTTTTTCTGTTCATTACCATAGATGGCCTGTTACCACTCTGCACATCTTAAAAAGTTTTGCCCTCATAAATTTGGTGAACTGTGGAAAACTCTGTGGTACATAAGAGAACATTTAGCAAATGCCTGTATAAAAACCAATGCTTGTAAAGATTCCTTTATTTCACACTTACTGGTATCAAATATTCTGACAACTGCATACTTTTCATGACTAACTGAGCTGAATCCTATGCATATACCAATTTTGTGGCTTGCAAGAAAAGAGTTTTTAATTCAAATATTTTTGTGGTGCTAGATTGTCATGTCTCAAAGCTTTTCTTGTGACCGTTGTGTAATTAATAAATGAATGGTTTTCAGTGGAATATAATAATATAGAAAAAATATTTTTTAAAGTCTCAAATGTTACAATTATACTAAGTGTTAAATTCTATATAATCAAAGTCCATAATGTTCTTATTGTACATTTTCATTTGCATAATTTTGGTGCAAAAATTTGTCATTTATGAACTTTAGGAGAGCTTTAATGTTTTATTGTAAATATGGATTTAAAAAAACTTGGATTAACATATTGCCTAAATTCTATGTTTGTATTAGGTTCATATAGGATCTGTGCTTAATGACACAACAAAGCAGAACACCCCAGTTATACCACAACCTGCAGGAAGTAATACAGATCTTGCTGAAAAGTCATCAACAGCAGAGGGCATTCAAGTAAGCTATTATCTTTACTTATGTATTTGCTTTTCTAGAATAAGGAAGAATTATTCTGGTGAACAGGTTTACAATCAAGTTCCCTGTGTATGTGCAATATGTGGATCAGTTGATATACAGTATGGTGAAGAAAAGTAAAGCTTTCAGTTTCAGTTTTATTCTGCCATTTGCAATATTATTTACAAAGCATTGTCAATATTATGAAGGGTAGAATACATGTTACATTACAATTAAACAGTCAAACAGATAGATATAAATACAGATCTGAATAAGTATAGATACATAAAATAACTAGAAAACATGTTTACATTACAATCAAAAAAGTACATCTAAATACAGATCTGAACTTAAAAACTAAATGCTAGAAAATTATATTCACTCATTTTTGTTCCTCTTTGTATTCATTAATTGAGTAAAAAGCATTTTTTATCAGATAAGTCTTTATTGCATTAATTTTCTTCACTTCTTCACGTATTCTATTGATCGATTGAGGTAAATGATGTATAAATCTTTTGCAACACTTTCAATACATTTGGAAATTAATGATCCACTTAACCTATTTCTAAAGTAGTTCTGTTTTGTATAAAATATAGATACATAAAATAACTAGAAAACATGTTTACATTACAATCAAAAAAGTACATCTAAATACAGATCTGAACTTAAAAACTAAATGCTAGAAAATTATATTCACTCATTTTTGTTCCTCTTTGTATTCATTAATTGAGTAAAAAGCATTTTTTATCAGATAAGTCTTTATTGCATTAATTTTCTTCACTTCTTCACGTATTCTATTGATCGATTGAGGTAAATGATGTATAAATCTTTTGCAACACTTTCAATACATTTGGAAATTAATGATCCACTTAACCTATTTCTAAAGTAGTTCTGTTTTGTATAAAATATAGTGAACTTTTGTAACAGTGGTGTCAAATATTAACATTTTTAAAAAAATTGAGTCGAAATTGTAACATACACACCACTAAAATTCATTGAATTCATTGAATTTTAGTGGTATGTATGTTACAATTTTGACGCAATTTTTTTAAAAATGTTAATAGTTCTGTTTTGTTCTTGTGTTATATTCATGAATATTCCTATTTTTTTCTTCAGTGTGATTTCTTATTACATGTTTAAGACATTCAAATATATATATAAACAGGGTAGTGTGCGGATTATTAGTTTTTTAAAACTACTTTCACACGTTTGTTTTCTTTGAGTTTTTTCCATTATTCTTATTGCTTTTTTCTGTAGTCTAAATATTCTTAGCATACTTTTCTTACCAGCTGCACCCCATAACTTAGATGTGAGTGAATAAAAGCATAATATACCTTTAATGTACTATCTTTATCCATAATTTGTGTTATCCGTTTTAGTACATACATGCCCTTATTGATTTTGTTGCTAACCTTTTCTAAATGTTTATGCCATTTTAAGTTATTGTCTATAACTATTCCTAAAAAATTTGTACATGTTACTTGGGAAATTTGCTTGTTTTGTATAGCTAATGTGATGTTACTTTTTGTTTCATTACTTCGTTTAATTTGCATCCATTGAGTTTTGTTTGCATTTAGTGCCATTCCTAGTGCTTCTAAGTAGGTTCTAATTAATTCTAATAAAGAATTTGCTTTATCTTGCATTCTGCCTCCATCTTACCTGTTACCACTATTGTTGCATCATCAGCATATCGAATGGTTAAACCTCCGGCATCCTGTATTAATTTGAATAAGTAATTTTTGTACAAGATAAATGGATATGGTCCCCGTTGGACCCCTGTGGCTCACCATGTGTTATGCTTCTTAATTTTGATTTGATTTTTTTCAAATGTACTCCTGTTTTATGTATTATTTCAGTACACTGCATTCTATTTTTAGGTATGAGCTTATCCATTTTAATGGTATGCCTCTTATCTCATAATTTTCCAATTTTTCCAATAGGAGCTTAATGTTCACACAGTCAAATGCTTTAGAAAGATCAAGAAAGATTGCCAGAACTAACTCCTTTCTATCTAATGCATGAACTATTTTACCGTTTCCTATGCTCACTGCATGTATTGTTGACTTAATGTTTTGAAAGCCAAACTGGTTTCGCAATATGATATTAAATTTATTGCAATAATTCTGGAGTTGTTCTAGGAAGATTTAGAGAATCCTGAGCATACCCCTTCAGGGGCCCAATTTATTGGGTACGGGGCGTAGCGACCCCGAGGCACCCGAGCTGCTCCCTGAGGTCCGCGCTTAGCGCGTTTGACTCCTTTTTAGTTTGTCTCCATTTTACTTTTTACTTTTAAACCTCCCTGCTTTTAGTCTGATGTATGCCCCCGTGTTTGATACGGTTCAAAAGTGACTGGGTAAGGGCGTGACTCCCAGCACTGGGCCATCATGTAGGGCAAGAGCGTATCCCCTGGTAAAGGCCAGGCCCGGGGAGGGGCCATTACACGCGCTGTAAACTTCCTGTAGGCGATTGGGTCCCTTTGTCTATACCCAGGAAGGTGTGACCCTAAGGTTACTTGTTCCAGGCCAGGGCAACTAACCTAAGCCGGGGTGGCGCCCAGGAAGCAGCCTGCCATCGGAGACAGGTGTAATGGTGGAGGATGAATCCGCTATGGTGCAAGAAAATCCTCAAATAAATACTAAACGTAAGAGAATGGACATAAGAGGGGTGACTGAGGTGTCTTTCCCTCGTTTCTTGATAATTAACAGAACAGAGGAAGGTCAGTCATTTACTCACGTGAACCCTTTCATCATTCAAAAAGGTTTGGACAGTATTTCTGGGCCTGTTAAATCGTGCACGCGCCTACGCAATGGGTCCCTATTGGTAGAAACTGTGAGTGCGTCTCAAACTACTGCGCTTCTTAAGGCAATTTTACTCCACGGTTACCCGATCCGTGTCGAGTCCCATCGTACCCTGAATTCCTCCCGAGGGGTTATAACCACTTCTATACTCGACGGTATGACGGACACCGAAATTCAGGGTTATTTAGCCGAGCAGAATGTCACCTCAGTTTATCGTGTGCAGGCTAAGAGAGATGGTGAGGTGCAGCCTACGCGAACACTATTTCTCACATTTAATAGAGCTGAGTTACCAAACAAGATTAGGGCAGGGTATGAGGTAATATCAGTCCGCCCGTATGTTCCTAGCCCTTTAAGGTGTTTCCAATGTCAGCGTTTCGGTCACACCCGCCTGTCTTGTAAGAGCCCTAAATCCGTTTGTGCTACATGTGCCTTAGAAAGCCACGAGGGAGCGTGTTCATCCGCCCCTGTATGCGTGAACTGCCGTGGTCCTCATCTAGCAACATCTCGCGACTGCTCGAGATTTCGAGAGGAGTGCTCTATTCAGGAAATCCGCGTTAAAGAGAAACTTTCGTTCTCTGAAGCCCGGAAACGCTATCAAGCCTGTCTACCTCCTGTACCTAAGTTCGGTACGTATAGCTCTGTAGCCGCCACTGCAATATCCCGACGGGACAGTAGCACGCAAACATGTGACCCGGTCTTCACCGAAACGCCTACTCCTACCAGTACCAAGCGCTCAACAGCACCCAAGCCAGTGGTTTTTGTTGCTGATCCAGTAAAATTCAACACTGCCTACACACGGACTGACTTTCTAAAATCGTCCACAAATGAAGGAAAGGCTAAGAAGAAAAATCAAAGCCCCTCACCTCCTCGGAGGTCGAGCTCCCACGATGGCTCTGGGAGCAAACCCGCAAGGCGGTCACCGTCGCCGCCTCTCAACACCTCCAACCGTTTCCAGGTGCTGGAATCGGTTGATCCATCTCAGCGGGAGAGCCCTCCCTCCGAGGATTTTATGGAGCAGTATGCGCCTGCTACTGCTAAACCATCGAGTCCCACGCGTTTAAAGAAAGGACGATTGATTCGTCCCGGTCCGACCAAAAAATAAGGCGGTGTTTTTATTTCTTTTATCTGTTTTAATCATGGCTATCCTTTCGTGGAATGTACGTGGGCTCCGCAGCCGAAGACCTGAACTAGAGTTGCTTTTACGATCGACTGATGCTCTGCTTTTATGCCTCCAGGAGACTAAACTTCGTCCTCGGGATGCTTTCAATATTCGAGGTTACTCCTCGGTGAGATTCGATCTTCCCGCCGAAGACGGCATTCCCGCGCATGGCGGAGTTTTAATATTAATCAGGGATGACGTGCATACTTCTCCCCTGTCTCTCCAATCTAATCTACAGTCGGTAGCAACTACGGTTTCTTTTTCTGGCCTCAGTTTCACAGTCTGCAGCATTTACCTACCTCCATCGGTTCCTGTCTCCGTGGTTGATCTGGACAACCTTCTATACCAGCTGCCTCCCCCTGTACTGCTTTTGGGTGACTTCAATGCGCACCATCCCTCTTGGGGATCCTCTGTAGAGTGTGCGAGGGGTAGCTTGGTGGCTGATTTTTTGGATCGCCACAATCTTATTTTACTGAATACAGGTGAGCCCACTTTTCTCTCAGACAGCACAAACAGTTTTTCCCATCTGGACTTGTCTTTCTGTTCGGCTTCGCTTTCAGTACACTTTACCTGGCACGTTCTCTCTGATTTGTACTCTAGTGACCATTTCCCGTGTCACCTTCGTATCCTGTCTTCCCAAGTACGTCCTCAGCGCACAATGAAGTGGCTTCTAGAAAAAGCAAATTGGAGTCTCTTCCGTTCTCTGGCCGTATTTTCCGGGTGTCCCTTTCCATCTATTGACGCCATGGTCGAACACCTAAACACGATCATTGTTGCAGCCGCAAATCAGGCTATTCCCCGGTCGTCTTTCCACCCCAGACGAATTCCGGTTCCTTGGTGGACCGACGAATGCCGGGATGTATTGCGTGCACGCCGAGGTGCTTTGCGGGTCTTTCGTCGCCACCCTACGTTAGAGAATTTCATCCGTTACAAACAACTGCGCGCGAAATGCCGTCGAGTTATTAAAGATAGCAAGAGGGCGTCCTGGATTGCCTTCGCCACATCTTTTAATCGTTTTACACCTTCATCTGTTGTTTGGAACCGACTGCCCCGGGTTGCGGGCAAACCTGGATTTACGCCCATATCCGGCCTCAAGGTATCACATTGTGTACTTTCTACTCCCAAGGATGTAGCAAATACCTTCGGTCGAAATTTCGCCGAGATCTCGAGCTCTGCGCAATACCCCGCTGCCTTTCGTTCTATTCAGGAGCGAGTTGATCCTAGAGGATTTAGCTTTGCCTCAGACAACCAAGAGTGCTACAATGTCCCATTTTCGTCCAGGGAATTGGAACATGCGTTATCTGCATCTCGGCATTGCGCTCCAGGGCCAGATGGCATCCACGTTGTTATGCTGCAGCATTTATCAACCGAGGGCATGCATTTTTTACTCGAAATTTTTAACCGTATTTGGTGTGATGGCACATTTCCATGCGCTTGGCGAGTGGCCACAGTCATTCCTATTCTTAAGCCTGGAAAGGACCCACACCTTCCTTCCAGTTACCGTCCCATTTCCCTCACCAGTTGCGTGTGCAAGGTGATGGAACGAATCATTAACGGGCGGCTTATGTGGTGGTTGGAGTCGAGGCACCTACTGACGAACGTCCAGTGCGGTTTCCGTCGTCATAGATGTTCCATCGACCGTCTTGTGTCTCTTTCCACCCATATAATGGACGGATTTGTGAGAAAGTGCCAAACTGTTGCCGTATTTTTTGATTTGGAGAAGGCTTACGACACCTGCTGGAGGGGCGGTATCCTTCGTACGCTTAATGATTGGTATATATGTGGTCGGATGTCTGTTTTTATTCGGGAGTTTATGAAGGACCGGGTTTTTAACGTTCGCGTTGGGTCAGTTTTATCTTCTCGTTTTACTCAAGAGAACGGTGTACCACAGGGCTCGGTACTTAGTTGTACACTGTTTGCCATCGCCATCAATTCCATAGCTGAGTGTTTACCACGGGAATCCAATCGTCGTTATTCGTAGACGATTTTGCGATTTATCTTTCCTCCAGGAGAACCTGTCTCTTGGAACACCGCCTCCAATGCTGTCTGGACCGCCTTTACCTTTGGAGTGTACGTAATGGGTTCCGTTTCTCCGCAGAGAAGACGGTCTGCATGAACTTCTGGCGTCATAAGGTGTATCCTTCACCATCTCTCCACCTTGGCCCAGAAGGTTTTTCGCGGACGAAGTTAGATTCCTGGGCTTAATCTTTGACAGAACATTAAGCTGGTCTTCGCATGTAGCACAGCTCAGAGGCCGGTGTGAACGTTCTCTGTGTATTTTACGGGTTTTAAGTGGCACATCCTGGGGAGCCGACCGGACTGTTCTTTTACGTTTTTATCGATCTCTAATCCGGTCCAAACTGGATTATGGCTGTATAGTATATGGCTCAGCGCGACCTTCCGTTCTTCGTTGTCTTAACCCCATTCACCACCGGGGTATCCGTGTTGCTGTTGGTGCATTCCCCACCAGTCCTGTGTCGAGTTTATGTGCGGAGGCTAGGGAACCTCCGTTGTTTCATCGTAGGGATCTTTTACTTTCTACGTATGGTTGTCGACTGGCTACGCAACCTCGTCATCCTGTGAATGAACCGTTTTTTAATGTGTCTCTCGCCCCATTTTACGCTGCTCGGTCTTTTACTCCTAAGTCCACTGGCTTTCGTTTCCGGGAGCTGTTAAGGACGATGGACCTGGACTTACCTGCTTTTTTCTTGGCCGGGGAAACCTCCTCTCCCCCTTGGCTCTTAGCAGAGGCCCCCATCCATCTTGGGCTTACGGCCTGTCCTAAGTCCTCGACCGCAGCACCATTCATTCTTAGTCATTTTAACGAGATTGTCTCTTACTTTGCTGGATGTAATTTTATATATACCGACGATTCTAAATCCGACACAGGTGTAGGATGTGCCTTTGTTTTTAATGGAGCTAGTTTTACATATGGTCTTAACGTTGCGACATCCATTTTTATGGCGGAGCTTTATGCTATATATCGGGCTATTTTATTTATTTCTGACCACGGGCTGGGGAACAGTGTCATTTGTTCCGATTCTCTGAGTGCCCTTTTATCTCTTAAACGCCTGTACACCTACCATCCTCTTGTGCAGAAAGTTCAGGATGCAGTGTCTTCGCTTCTGGCCGCTGGTGTCAGAGTGACTCTGCTATGGGTACCTGGACACGTGGGACTCCCGGGTAATGAGGCCGCGGATGTCGCAGCTAAATCCGCCATTTTAGACCCTGCAGAGTACGAGCAACGCTTTTATATAGGGGATTTTAAACATTGTATACGTCGAGGAATTCTCTCGCGCTGGCGCGATGAGTGGGATATCATTCCCCACAATAAGCTTAGAGAAATTAAATCCACCCCTTTTCCTTGGTCGACTTCTTCTCGCGCAGTCCGTCGCGAAGAAGTGATTTTAGCTCGTCTTAGAATAGGGCACTGCCGATTTAGTCACCGTCACCTTTTTAATGGTCAACCAGCTCCAGATTGCCCACGATATGACCACCCCTTTACGGTGCGTCACATTTTACTCGAATGCCCTCATCTGGCAACTTTTAGACTTTCCCTGGGTTTGCCCTCCTCTATTGAGGAGCTACTTGCCGATGATGTGGTTGCTGTGGAACGAGTGCTCCGCTTTATCCGTGTTTGTGACTTTTGGAGCAAGGTGTAAATTTTAATGGTTTTACCCATGACGGTAATTTCCGAATATTTTAAGACTTTTGTCCTTTGTAGACAATTTTATCCTTGTTCTTTGTTTTAAGGGGTTTCATTGTTATATTTTTAGGCCATTATAACACTTAATATCTGAGCTCTTGCAGCTGCGTTTTGATCTGGTCTGTTGATGAGAATTTAACCCCAGTTATTAATAGCGGGTTTTATATTATTGCACCAAGTGCTACTGTTGCACAGATTTCGGTGTCTGGGCGCTAATGACCTAGTAGTTTTGCGCCCTTTAAGCAATAATCATCATCCTGAGCATACAGATATAGGTCAATAATTTTCAGTCATTTGTTTGGAACCTTTCTGCTAATAAATTGGCCTAACTACCACCTGTTTTAGTTTACTTGGGAAGGTTACTAATTTAAAGCTTTCATTTACTATATGTGTAAAGGTGTCTACTATTTCATATTTGCAGTGTTTTATCATTTGATTTGAGTATTCATCTAAGCCACTAGATCTTTTACATTTTAGTGTATCTATTTGTTTAATGACATTTGCTTGTGTAATTTCTCTTATTATCATTAAGTTACATATGGAGCTTTCATTTGTTTTGTGGGCTCTTGTCTTAATTGCCATATTTGCTACAATATTTATATAATAATCATTAAAGATACTACTTATTTACTGGGGTCTAGTATTGGGCAGACATCTTTTACAATTTTCAAATTCTCTACCCATTTAGAGGTGTTTTCTTTATGTACTGTTTTTATAATATTCCATGACTCCTTGATTTTATTTTCAGCATTTAAAAGCAATGATTTGTTGTGAAGTTTCTTTGTTTCATTCATCACTGCATTTAGTGTGTTTTTGCAGTTTTCTATGTATCTATAGGATTTTTCATCTAATTTAAGGGCTTTTAGACTGTTTAGGAATTGCATTCTCTTTTTAGATTTTTCTATTCCTTCGGTAGACCAATTACAATTTTATTGTTTGTTACATACTACCATCTTAGCTGGTGCTGACTGCTCTTAACATGACATTATGTATTCATAAAGAGTTCAAATTTATGATCTATGTTAGTTGTTTCAATTATATTACTGAATACTGTCTGTTTAAGGTTAGCTTTCAATGCTTCTAATGTAGTTTTATTTACAATCCTTTTTAACTTCCTTTAGACTTTTTAATTTTCCTGCTTGTATGTTTAAGAACTTGTTCTCTATTAATTGACCAAAGTGGTCACTAAGCCCATTCTTTATTAAGGCTATATTTAGATCTTTGATCTTTAGGTTGGTATATGCATGGTCAATAAGGGTCGATGTATGCTGTGTTACTCTGGTTGGCCCAGTTTTTAAGACTTTCAGGTTACTCCTTTTGAGCAGTTCCAATAATAGCTTTTTTTTGTTTACTTTCTATTTGTAGATCTATATTTATGTCTCCTACAATAATAATTTTATTATTTTTTACAATGTTATTCAGACATATTTCAAATATTTTTAAAAAGTTGTCTTTGTCAGCATTTGGTGGACTATAGACACCTAGTATGATAAGATTCACATTTTGAAAGGTAGTTTTGATTGTTGACAGTTCACAGCACCTTTCCTCACAATACTGTTTACAGTCAATTATTTTTAAATTTCAAACCCTCTTTTGTGTGTATTACTACCCCACTACTCTTGTATTTTTCTTTACAGTAACTAGGAGCTATGGTATAATTTTCATATCAGTTTGCATTTATTTCAATATCTTTTATCCCATGCTCTGAGAATACTATTATATTTGGTTGTAGATCAAGAATTACATGATCAATGGCTACTCTTTTATTAGCCTTATACTGGGTGTTTTGATGAAAAATACTAAAATGTTTTTCTCCCTTATTTACTTTTCCTAACATACTATATGAGTTTTCGTTTTTAAATTTAGTGATCCTGTTTACATTTACACAATCATTTACCTTACCTGCAAGTCTTTGAACCTTACCCCTGTTTCCATTTTGGTTTTAATCATTTCTTGTGGATGCTGGGCACTCTATACTATGTTGAGTCCTGAAACTTGGATTTTCTGCTGGAACATTATTCACCTTGGCCTCCGCACCTTGCTGGATTATGGTGTAACAACCATATGCCTTGTGATTTGATTGTTTGCCGTTTCTTGGTTATAATGATGCCACCCACTGCAGACCTTGCTAGTTTCCCCTGAGTTGTGAGGTTATGACATCACACAATAGTTTCCCAAATTCATAGGAACCTCTGCAGTTCAGATGTACTCAGTCTTTGCCAAAGTCTTGATTCTGAAGCCAAAAATTGCCATCTACAAAGACGCAGTGACGTTTTTCACATAACCAGTTTATTTCGCGATTAATACGTTGTATTTTCCTGTTTGTTGTATCTCGTCTCCGTAACACGCCACTCATTATTACTTTTTGTTGGTTACTATTACTATTGCCGTTGGTGCAATAGACCTGACGCTGGTTATAAGATCCATTGTTTCCCCCATTATCTCTTCTGCGTAAAGGTTTTTCTTTATTTCGTTGGATCCCACGTGCAGCAAAACAACTTCTGTGTCATTTTTTACTAAGTCAAACTGTTCTATCTTGAATTTAAGTTCACCAATTTTTATTCCAGGGAAGCAGTTTACCGTATGCCCTTGCTGTTTGCTCATATCTCCAGAAAATTTTAGCAAGCAGTCTCCTAAGCGTACAACTTTGCTGGGTGTTTGAAACACTTTCTCCTTTTGGGATATACACTCACAATCGCCAGACATCCTGTCCGTTTCTATCACTTCAATCAAAGGGTGGAATTTGTTTGTGCTCTTGAAATCGGCGCTAGCACCGAGTTCTACATGCATTTTATTCTGTTTGCCTGCAATTACACTATCCGAGTATCGTCGTCTTTGTTTGCCTCCGACCTGAATATACTCGTCTTCATTTTCTAATTGAGATTTAAGTTATTTTCCGTCTCGATATCGTTATTTTTCTTTTTCAAGTCTCCCTCTCTCTCTCTTTGCTGGTCGTGCTGCTTGAAGGTCCTTGCTCAGTAGTTCAATTACTAGTTGAAGCGATGCCACCACCTCCGTTTCGTTGCGCGTCCTTTGCCATCCTCCCAATGTAGCGTTATCTGTTTGGTCGTTTTTCTCATCTTTACTGTTTACCTCGTCTTTGCCTTCATTTCTAGACTTTCCTTTATACATTACAGTCACAATTTATCCTCTTCTCTTAACTTGCGGGCACTATTCTCACTATTCATGTTAAAATGCTGCTGCTTGCTACGCGTTACAACACCACCGGTGGCCATATTGAATCTATCCAGAAGCTGTTTAGAAATAAGAGAAAACAGTCATTTAACAGCCGAGGATGGGCACGAGGGTCCATGAAACATGTACGGAGTAAACCTCCAGTAAGTGAGGCCAAAAAGAGTGTATATAAATAGATTGCCTAAGGATTATTAATGCGTGTTTCCCTGTGTTATGTACATTCCAAATTTAATTAATATTGAGAAAGAGAAAACAGTTTTAATAAATAAAAGAATGTGTTTAAAATGTTGGTGCAAAAAGAATGATGGTTATAGATATCTATTTAAATATATATATAAAGCAAATTTCTTAGACAAAACTTATGTTCAACCTAACCTAACCAAATACTTATTACATAGGTTTTCAACTAAATTAAACCTAATCTAGTGATTAAGTTTAGGTTAATGAGTTGTATTAGAGGACATCATGGTATTTTTACGTCTACATTACTGGGTACCAAACCTGTTAAAATGATTGCTGTATAATTTTCAAAATTTGAAGAAATTTTGAAAGATATAAGCATCCTATTGCAGCTGCAGCAAAATATTAATTGAGGTCACTGTCTGATATACTACAATGGAGGAGAGCATTTTGTATGTTGATTTCCTACATTATAAATGCAGCCAACGAGAATGCCTAGAAAAATTATTGAGAAATTTTCCAAACTCTGTTCCTTGAAAGATTAGGAGCACATAGGGCATCGAAGAACAGTGGTCATACATGATATTATCATTTCTTGAAAAGTCATACTGAAGAACAATCTGCAAGTGACTTATAGGGAAGGTAGAGGATTCTCCAAACATTCATTCACCGCCGCAGATGTCAGAAATCATGTGCAAATATCTTTTGTGTTGGGAAGCTTAGTTGTCACAGAAGAACATAAGGCAGCAAGAGTGGAATGATGCCAGAAAATGGTTTATTATTTTCAACAATGGCAGTGCCCAATAATTCAAAAGTTTCACCTACCATCCAATTTACCACAACAAGTTCAAGAAAATCTTCAAAGAACATGGGATAATGTTAGCCCCAAAGAACATATACAACATCAAGAATTTATTAGGTTGCATGGTAAAAGACTCCATACCAACAGAACAGAAATCAGGAATTTATGAAATAAAATGTGCAGATTGTGAACAGAGCTACATAGGCAAAACAAAAAGAAATCTGGAAATTCGGAGGAAAGAACATTTTAGGAATATTCAGTTTAAGCAGGTGGATAAATCAGCAGTAGCAGCTCACTTTTGGACCAAAAACCATGAAATAAAACCATAAATTAAACTGCTGAAACATCTTCACAACCCATTGGAGCTATCCACTTGGGAAAAAATTTTCATATTAAAAAATAGAGAAAGCCTAATCAATTTCGAGTTTCCTCCTATGGATGGACTCAGCAACTTCCTACTTCAACCAACAGAGGCCACCACAGGAACATTTGGTTGTCCAGCCATCGTTTCGAGTAACAGCAGTTCAGTGAGTAACTGAAGATGGGAGAGATTCTCTCGAAACGCGTCCTACTTTTACATAAGTAAGTGGAGTTTAGCGTAAAAAATGAATACCTAAGTTTAGGTTGGTACTGGAATGTTCTATACTTTTCTCTTGTGCACTTCAGTTGGCAGGAAGTTGGCAATGAATGGTAGTGTTGTTACGTGTATAGAATTAATACAATATAAGCAACATGTTGTGATAGAATTTTTGACAGCAGATGTCACTCCAATGGTTATTCATCAAAAAATGCTGCTTAGGGTAAATGTGTTAATGTGATCATTGTGCATCATTGGGCCAATAGGTGTAAAGATGGCAAGGAGAAACATCTGAACTGCAGGAACAGCAAAGAGTTGGATGTGCTGTGACAAAACCACTGAGTTTCACAGGGAATGAGTTGACAGGTTGATTCAGGGCAATTGCTACAATGTGTCATTGTGAGCACTGTGCATTGTTGGGCCAATAGGTGTAAAGATGGAGAGGCAGAAACATCTGACCTGCATGTTGGCAAAGAGTTGGACATTCTGTGGCAAAACAATTTAGTTTCACAGGGAACAACTTGATAGATTGATTCAGGTAATTGTTGCATCACTCAGAGAGAAATTGCTAACATAATAGGCATTTCACAAGAGCAGGTGTCACATCATTGCTTTTCTTGGTTATCTGAAGATCTGTGCATGAGAGGTACCTTGGATACTGGTGCCTGAAATGAAAACTCACCAGCTTGAAATTTGCCAGGAACTTCTGTCACATTATGAAACTAAAGTTGAAGCTTTTCTCCATGCCAATGTGACAGAGACAAAATGTGGGCACATCACTATGAACCAGAGATGAAACAACAGTCCCTTGAATATTTGCACAAAGACTTGTCTCAGAAAGAGAAGTTCAAGGCAAAGCCTTCAGCTGGAAAACTCATGACAACAATATTTTCAAACACAGAGGGTATTATGTTATGTGTTATGTTTAGGGTGTTATCCATGTTGATTTCCTTGAAAGTGGAAACCCAATCCGCTCAGAATATTACATCATAATGCTACAAAATTTGAAATGACTGAGAGGATTTGAAAGGAAGAGAGACATGTCCTGCAGCATGATAATGCCAAGTCGTGCACTACAAGTGCCACCATAACATAACTTCAGAAATGGAATTTCATCACCCTACAGCACCTGCCATACAGTCCAGGCTTGGCACCCTCTTTCTTCTATCTCTTTCCGAGACTTAAGAAAGATATTAAGTTAAAAAATATTGAGTAAACTACCTACTACCTTCTGTTAAAGGCCTGTAGTTTTCGGAACTATTTGATTATGTGCAGTATCTGCCAGATGTAGTCATAACACTTTTACATATCAAAAAATTTAATATGAATTTAAAAATATGAATTAACAACATGCTGTTCTTTTTAGTCATTTAAATTTTTCAAAAACTTTTGCTTTTCCAAGAAATAATAATTTGCTATAAATCTATTTACTTACATTATTTTTACACGTATCTAATATACTTTATAACTTGTGGAATGCTATATTAGCAGCTTTTATAACCGTCATGTTAACATGGCTATGTTAAATGCACTGAAAGTCTATTGCATTTATTTGCATTTAAGTAAAATAAACTGCTAACATGTAATATATTGCTATTGTGAATAATATGTAAATAAAGAATAAGAGTTTTGAAACTTTAACCTTTATTTCTTTATGCATAATCATCTAAGCAAAAAATTAGTACATGCTCTTTTTTATATCTTTCCTCCTATGCAATGTGATCATCTTGCTCATATCTGTCCTCCATATTCACTCAAATTAAAATATAAATAGAATGTTATTTGTTCATTTCAATTTTATATATTAACAAACAGTTGCATATTAAATCTATTACAGGCAGATAAAAAGGCTGCTCCAATGCTGTTATTGGAAAGTACAAAAGGGAATCCTATTTCAGATTCTGAAACACATTTAGAAGAACATTTACAGCTGGATTTCTGCAATCCTGAATCCGTAACATCTAGTAGTGGTACCCATATTAATAACAACAGCACTGCAAAGGAATCACAGCATACTCCTTTGTCCCATGAAACCAAGACTCTTGTAAATGAAAGCAGTTACCATTTTGTTACAGGTAATTTTGCCATCAATGCTTTGCAAATGCTAGAATTACTATTTTTTTATATGTTACATATTTCTGCTCTATTTACATTTGCCAGCCAGATATCCTATGGTATGCCATGATTATACAATTTGCTAAGTGATTATTTTATAGTTTATATATTATTTATTAGAACAATTAGCAGACTAGTAATTCTCTTTTGCACTTATATGTTTTTTTCTTTATTTACTCTACTTGTTGGATGATCCAGCCATGCATCCATGGCTATGTAGTTGTAGTACTCTCAGCAGCAGTCTTGTACTAGTTTTATCTTGGCACTTAGTAAAGTACCTTCTTTAGTGTATTAATATGCTTTAAGCAAAGTGAGTTGATTCAATTTAAGTGCTCCATTCCTTAGAGAGCTTATCTATATATATGCTCTGTGCCAAGGTTTGAAGTAAAGCTCCTGGCATTAGAATTCCAAATCATTCCATAGTAGATAAATTAATGAAACAATTTTATAAAATGGAAAGTTTAAAAGATAAAATGCTTGAACTAATAATAGACCTTCATCAATGGCAGTGATGACTAAATCAGCCAGTAATACAGAGTTACTACAAAAGAACTAATTTTGTGTTGCATAAAAGTAGAACTATCTGTGATATTGACATACATTTTGTGCTGTTAGGTTGAGGAGCTGTAAAAGTATGTAAGACAATCTGTCATTTCATTTCATTTCAATAATATCAGCTCATTATGGTGTTGTACACAATTAAGCCATGTTAATTATTAACTACATTTATATTAAAAGTGAAAACTTATAAACAATCCAATTTCCATTAATATATACACATACACTATATAGTAGTATAATACATAAATAGTGTGTAACATAATAGTTAATTATAACTTACATAGGCTTCAATATCATAGTAAACCTTGTCTATAAGGAATTGAAACAAGAGCTCTTTGAATTTATTGTATCCATTTCAATTTTTAATATTGTCAGGAAGTTTATAAAATAATTTTATTCCAGTATAGCATAAACATCACACAGCTGTAATTTATTTTTGGGGAGTACAAGGTCATCTTTACTTCTAGTACTGTGGTTGCGGACACAAGAATTTGTATTCAAGGGAAATTTATACTTGACTAAATTCAAAACAACAACCCCACCCTCTCTACACACATACACACATGCAAGCACGCGCACACACATACACACACACACACACACAGTTGGAATAGTTGGTACTATCCTTATGCAATGTAATCTTAGATTTAACAAAATCATCACCAAAGATATGGCAATAGAATTAGAAATATTTAGTAACATGACAAAATTTTAGAAAAAACAATAAAATATACAATAGTATAGAATAAAGGGATTGAATGACCAAAACATTGCAAAATTGTGTCTACTGAATCAAGAAAAATAAAAGAGAAAGAAAGAATATAAATATGATATAAAATACTATAAGGAAGATTGGTACGAGTAATCTATGGGGGGGATATCAAAATAACCTTATGAAAAAAACTTTAAAAAGTTAAAAAAAAGTATGAAAAAAAATTTAACAAATTAAAAATGGAAATATAGCTAGCTTAAATAAAAAGAAACTGCAGAAGCTCAAGCAAAAAGAGTATGGGGAACAACATGTAGATTTATGTAATATATTGGGAAGGGAAGCATTTACATATGGTAGTACAGAAGTAAAAAATCTAAAAAGAGGGAAGATATCAAGACATGTGCCAACTGTGTAGTAAAACAGATAACTTATAGCATTATATTTTGAAAAGAGAAAAGACAAAAAAATTGAAGAGAGCATATCATACATAAAAAATTAAAACTGCTCAGTAAGGTGGCAGGAAATAGATCTGTAATATTTTATAATTCAATAAAAAGTATTTGGGAACAATATATATATATATTATTGAATTATAAAATACTAGAGATCTATTTCCTGCCAACATACTGAGCAGTTTTAATTTTTTATGTATGATATGCTCTCTTCAATTTTTTTGTCTTTTCACTTTCCAAAATATAATGCTATAAGATATCTGTTTTACTACACAGTTGGCACATGTCTTGATATCTTCCCTCTTTTTATATATATACACACATGTACCTATATATAATATAAATGAAAAATAAAATAACACAATGAAAAATGTAACTAAAATAACAACTCTGACTTTCTTAGTGTTTTATCCTTTTCCTACTCAGTTTTATATATATAAAAGGAACAAACAGAGAATTTTGCATGGGTAAGAGCAAGTGTATGGATATTAAAGGACTGAGAAATGGCTTCTGCAAAATCAGTGTCCCATTTGTGGTAGAAATGGAAGCTAGTGAACATAAAATATTTGAGGTAAAGAAGCTGAACTCTGGAGAAAGGAGCTTGTAATTCAGAAATCATTCAAATTAAATAAAAAAAAATACCTGTAATGCAAATTTTAGTAAGCGTAGTATAAATGTGGGACATTATTTAAGTAAGGTAAAAAGTTGTCTTCTTCAGTCAACACCTGTTCTTGGCTGGTCAGCTATTTGATGTCGTGCCACCCAGTACATCCAAGTTCTTCCTTCTAATGAGTCTTCTCTTGAGTGACTCTGAAGTGCTGTACAGTGTAGATGATGATCAGTCATTCCTTCCTCTTTTGAGCAGAGGGGGCAGACTGGAGAGTCAACTATACCAATTTTGTGCAGATGTTTTTGTAAATAGATGTGGCCTGTGGCCATCCTGAGGGTGACCATGGCCACTTCCCAAGGCAGATTGTTGGGGATAGGTTTTGGTATAATCAGTTCTCATCTTTTACCAACTGCTGCTGCTCTCCAGGAGTCCGCAAAGACTTTCTTTATACTGTTTGAAATTACATTGCATATAATGGCATAGGTAGAAGAGGATGAAGGTTGATTCATTGTGCATCCTTCCTTTGCCAATCTGTCAGCTTCTTTGTTTCTTCTGATGTCGCAGTGACCAGGGGCCCATTGTAAGTGGATCTCATTTAATGCTTGCAGTCTCAGTAGCCCTTCTTTACATTGAATTACTAAAGCGTCTTCTTGTTGCAACTCTGGGGAGCCCAATACTTGGAGTGCAGAGATGGAATCAGAGAGGAAAACTACTTTTCATTTGACATTCACAGAAATGAGTGTATTGGCCACTTCACTTATGGCTGCTACTTCGCCATCAAAATTAGTTCTCATTCTTCACAATGGAAGGCTACCCAACCAAGAGATGAGAAAAATCCTGCGCCCATGCGTTCATCAATAGCTGAGCGATCTGTATAAACATGTAGCTATTTTGAGTGCTGCCACTTCCTGGAGTTGTGCAGCTATATCTGTCTTGGGTTTATCAATCCCAGAGATATTAATTGAAAATGGTGGCAGTTGTTTCTCCGAGTACAATTTTGGTGTTTGAAAGCATTGGCGCTCCCCTGGATCAATGTATACTTGGTCAAGAGTGCTTCGGCATGTGATGCAGCCAGGCTATATTGCTTCCAGAAATTATCAGCCATTCTATGGCATCTTTAATAGAATTTAAGGAGAGCTTTGTCTCTTCAGTTCTTGAGAGGTTCAACCTGACTCTGACTTTCGAGAGCAGGTATTGGTGTAGATTTTGCGGCGCCACAATATATTCTCAGAGCGTTGTTTTGGGCAGTATTCAGCTTTCTCATTGTAGTTGTGCTGGCTGTACTGAAAGCCTAGCTTCCATATTCAATTGTTGAACGAATAAGCATTTGCTAAGAAATCCTGGGTTGCTCCCTATCCAGACCCTGCTACCCTTTTTAGGATGCATAGTCTCTTAATTGCCTTAGTGGAAATCGAATCTATGTAGTATCTGCAGTTAAGTTTGCTATCCAGTTGCATTCCGAGGTATTTCGTTATCGGCAGCACAGCGATTTCAGATCCATTGTATTCAAAGTTTATGGTATGATTCTTAGTGGAAGTCGTAAAAAGTTGGGCTGAAGTTTATCTTTACTGATGATCATGTCATTTTCCAGGCACCACTGCTTTAAGGTATCAAGGACCAAGTTAAGGCCCCAAGTAATCTCCATTAATGCTTTAACATTACTGCTAGTGGCCCATATTGTAATGTCTTTGGCATAGCAAAGGATTTCTATTCCCAAGATGTGCTTTAACTCAGTGATTAGGCAGTTTATCATAATGTTGAAAAGGGTACAACTCAGTACGGCTCCCTGTGGGAGGCCTCTTCTCTGCTGGCAATATTTTGACTTTCTGTTACTATATCTAACCTTCGCAAACCTCTGGCCGAGTAAGCTGGTTAGCCAGTGCAGCATATTCCCAGTAATATTTAAGTCAATGAGTTTATTTATCAGTATGTTTCGGCTGGCTGTATCATAGGCTCCCTGGAAATCAACAAAATGGTAATGGAATAGACATTTTCTTATGAAAGCTATCTTTAATACATTTTGTGAACTTTATAATTTGGGTTGTAGTTGACATGTATTTTCTGAAGCCTGCTTGTTCATCTCTAATTACGTTATAAATTTCGAGAAAGACTTGTAGTCAGTGTCTCTGTTAGCTTACATAGAACTGAAGTGAGGCTAATTGGTCTGTGATTCTTAACTTGACTAGGTTCCCTCCCTTTCTTGTGTATTGGGATTACTTCACCCTTTCTCCAAGCATCTGGTATATCCATTATCCAGGTTTTGTTGATCGCATCTAATAAACCTTTGATGCATTGTTTCCAATATTTTTAATGAACTCAGGAAATACTTCATCAATCCCACAGCTTTTCCCTGTTTTCAGGCTGTGTAGTGCTTGTTTGAGTTCCATGAAGTTGAAATCAACATTCATAATTTTGTCTTCTTTCTCAGGCATAGGCAGGACAGGTGGTATATTCTTCTTACGATGTGGAAGCGTGTCCAGGCACTTCACAAAAAACTGGCAGAGGGTCCCAGCAAGATCATGTTTACATGTAATGATTTTGTCATTATATGATATATGGTGAACTTTGAATGAGTTGCTGTCATTATTCAATTTAGAAATGAAGTGATGGGCTTTGGTTCCATCTTTTCTATAGTTAAGTTTAGACAAGAAAGAATGAAATGACTGCCGCTTGCTTAGTATACTTTCCTTCTGTAAGGTAGCCTGAGCTTTTCTTAGTTCTAATCAGTCCTTCAGAAGCTGTGTTCATTGAGTCTTTTTCCTTGCTTCATTTCATTTTATTTTCTGACAGGTCAGCTCACTGGTCCACAAAAGTGAGTATTTCTCTACTTGTCCACAAGGTATGTACTTGATGGCAGCTGTAAGTAGGATTTTGACAATATTATCAAAAGTTCTAGTAGGGTTGTGCTCGATAAGATCTGGAGTGATACACATGTTACATTCATTCATAAATTTCTTCCAATCCGCTTTCTTAAAATTCCAATGGGCTAGAATTTTATTCCTTAGTACAGGTAATTTCGATTGTATCTTGATGTGGATTACTCGGTGACCACATCTAGCTGGGTCATCTAGAAGGTTGTGAGTAACTTGGTTCCTCAGATGAGTGTGGGACAAGATGAGGTCTGGTTTACTAATATGCCTAACAAATTACAGAAAGGTTGGCTCGTTGTCAATCAGGAGGAGATTAAGCTCTCAATAGTGTTTCTTACTGCTGTTGTTTGGCTATAACCCCATTTTGGGGATTGTGGACTGAAGTCCCCCACCACGAAAGTGTTCTTAGTTACAGCATGCTGCAAGGTTAAAATGTCTGGGATGTTCCATGGGGGGTTATAGATAGCCACTATATGGAAATGATTCTTGTCCAGCCATGCATCTACTTGAATAGCTTCTAGTTTGTCCTCTGCTTCCATTTCACGTAGTATTTTAAAATGTAATGCTAAGTTATTGCTTATGCAAATTATCATTCCGGCAGCTATTTGGCAGCTGCACTGAAGTGTATGTATGATGTAACCATTCAGTTGGTGAAATTGGATGTTATTGGTCGCAGGCTGGCCTCTGAGAAAATAAAAAGATCAATTCCATAGTTATAAAATGAAATCTTTAGCTTGCTAAACTTCGAATTGTTCAGTCTGCCTGCATTCCAATATACAACATTTAAAGTAGAAAAATCTGTCTGGGAAGGACAATGCCAAAACTCTGAAAAGGACTGTTTCTTGTATAAGAGATGTTCTATCGTTGGCATGGTATAGGTACAGAGGAGTAGCTCGTTTAGCATTATGCACGGTGCACTGCAAGTAGGCGAGCTACATTACACCCCAAAAATTGAAAAATAAATGGAATTATACTGTGAGAAGTGAGGAAGTACAAACATAGGTTTATAGTAGTTTCCAAACTTTGTTTTTTTTTTAAAGATTCAGTAACAATTTGTATAGGAAGGTATTTGTAAATTGGATATTTTGTGTGTATAGATAATTTGAACACTTCCACAGCTCTAGATTGGCCATGCAAAGACAACTGCTCTATCGCACAGTGGCCATAAAACTTTTTTCTATGGGGATTTGTGAAAGATAAGGTTTTTGTACCTCCACTTCTAATGATTTAGAGACATGAAGCAACACATCAAAAGAAGTACAGCAAGTTTTGGTGTAGATATGTTACATGAGTTTGTAATGAACTAAACTATTACCTTATATATGCCTTGTAACAAAAGGAGCACATGTTGAATGTTTCCAAAATTAAACTTGAAGATTTATGACTTTATTTAACAATATAAAAAGATTCTTAATAGAATAAATAGTTTTATTTTTATAAAACATTTAATCTATTACTTTTGTAGTAACTCCATATTTAATTTATTTTTTTAAAAATACTTAATGTATAATTAAAATATAACATATTCATTTTGCTAAGAAATGTTTATAACCTGGGCATAAATTATATCTACAGTGTTGAGCTGCACACTGATGATAACTGTTTAACATATAATGTTTTTTGACTGATTTATGAATTTATCTCATTGGAATAAAACCTTGAAGATACTCTCTAAGTAGAAAGCTGGGGAGTGATGTGTAATGAAAGATCTAATTCCATTGTAATGACTCAGTGTTTTTCACAAGTCTCCTGAATCAGTTCTTCAGCCCATGTTGTTTTGAAGCACTGCCTACAATTACTGGTTTACTACTTTATCTCTCACATACATCCATGTGGAGAATTTTCCCTACTAACATGTATGTTTATTGTTCAGTCACCATAAACTGCTATAATTTGCTCATAGATAGAGAAAACCTGGAAAAGAATCTGAGTCATTCCTGGCAGAATTCAAACCACAGATTTCCCATTCACAAATTCATGACCTTTTGACCACAGCTATCCATATTAGTGTGATGCATGCTGATTATAGTATGACCACCAGGAAGGAAGTGATGGCATGCTACTGATAGTTGGGGGCAGGAAAAAGGAAGGGAGAAAGTTGTTTAGAGATAATGATACAGATAGAAAAAAGAAAACAAATAAAGCAAAAATGAAAACATTTTTTTCTACTTCTTTCCACTGCCCAATGGTCACATGGGAAGCAGAAAAAAGCAGATAATATAGGACTCCAGCTGTCCAAGTTCTTTGAAGGGATGTTGTATTGGCAGGTATAAATGTTAATGGGAAGAGAAAAAGAATATGTGGCATCTGTAGTAAATGAAAGGATTATTATTCAAATTGTACTTGGAAGATGTAAACAATAGAGTGGTCATACATTCTGTAGATTTTATTAAAGCGCATTACCACCAATGCCACTTCTTATATAACATTAGGAACTGAGTCCTGATGTTATATATGTAAGTAGAGTTAGTGTTAATATGCTATAATAAATTCTAATATTATTATTGGTAATGCCAAAATGGGATGTAGATTTCATTTTTAACTTTTTCCTAAATTCAGATAAAATTAATTAATTATTTCTATATCACTATAACATGAATTGAGAGTTATTCCAATATTAATACATTTTTTCTTTTGCAATTCAAACAGCTGTTTATAATCATTAAATAGTCTTATCATTTTTTGCCAAATAATACACAGTATTAAAGACATTTTTAGTAATACTATTACAATTAGCCTCTTAAAGTAAATTTGCATTTTCTATTGATTGATATCATTGTATAATTCAGTTGAACTACTCACTCTTAAAGCTTCACTTACTTTTCACAAATGTATGGAGCCAGTTTTGAGAACATTTAGTTCCCATCTTCAGCCAGGCTAAAGTTCAACTGTTGGATCATTCGTTGAGCTGTGGGAATGTATATTCTGCTCTGGTGGCAGTGTGATAAACTTGTAGTTTATGTTTTCTCTCTGGCAATGTCAAATTTCATTAGGCTCTCTTTGTATTTGTAGATGTAGATTTTCTCGCAAGTTGCTAGTTCTGTAGGTCCTTGTTCTGATTTTAATAATTTTGCTTTATTTATTATGTCATGATTTTGTGTCCAGAAATGATATGCTATTGCTGATATCTCTATTTGCTTGTACTTCATGTTCCTGAAATGTTTCTTTAACTGTGTGCCTATGTTTCTCTCTGTTTTTCCAATGTAAATTTTTTCACATTCTGCAAATTTATTTTATTGCTGAATAAAGCAGGTATTTACAAAATAAATTATGCAGAATGTGAAAAAATCTACATTGGAAAAACAAAGAGAAGCATAGGCACAGGGTTAAAGGAACATTTCAGGAACATAAAGTACAAGAAAATAGAGAAATCAGCAATAGCATATCATTTTTGGACACAAAATCACAACATAATAAATAAAGCAAAATTATTAAAATCGGTACAAGGACCTATGGTACTAGCAACCTGGGAGAAAATCTACGTCTACAAAAGCAAAGACAGCCTAATGAAGTTCGACATTGCCGGGGATGAAAACATAAACTACAAGTTTATCACACTGCCACCAGAGCAGAATACACATTCCCACAGCTCAACGAATGATCGAACAGTTGAACTTTAGCCTGGCTGAAGATGAGAACTAAATGTTCTTGAAAGCGGCTCATACATTTATGAAAAGTAAGTGAAGCTTTAAGAGTGTGTAGTTCAACTGAATCATACAATGATATCAATTAGTATGATTAGCTTCACTTTGCAAGTTCCAATTTACATTTTAATTTTTAATTACATTTTCTAATTGCTGTTTCAGAGAGTCATCAAAATTTTGTCCTGTCTTAATAGGTGTTGTGGACAACTGATGAGCTGAAATTTTGGTTCATAAAGAATTTCATTGTTGTAAATTATCTGTACCATTATAAGAAACTTGACACCTTGTGCATTCATTACTTAATGACCACTTTTTGTGATCCTAAATAACTTACAGAGCCACAATTATTATAGCCTAAATGCCCATGTTTTGCTATTAACCATTTATGTTTTTCATTGCACTCTAGCCATTGTTATTAAAACCATATAACCATTAACTTATTAGTAATAGACTGGGTACCAAATAGAATTGGCTTAAGACAGAATTGTAAATTAAGTCTTGGTACTATTTAATCTGTTTAGAGATGAGATAGTGAAAGAAATAGGGAGGGAGAATAGGCAGTATCTATCAGTTAATAATAAAGACAATCCAGTTTGCTTTTTGCAGATGATTTATTAGCAACAGCAATTTCAAATGGAGGTTTAAAGAAAGCAATAGAAGCAACAGAGAAATATTGTAAAAAAAAAATAAACAAATAAAAAAAATTGGTATGTAAAAAAGGGCACAAACTCAGCAGAGATGAGAAATAGTGGTTAGAGGGGAGTGAAATTAAAGTGGTGAGAAAATTTGATTATTTGGGTGTAAGGGTGAACAGTAATGGAAAATAGACAGAACAAAGGAAGGAGGAAAGGGAAAAATAGGTACCAATAGTATAAGAACATACTTGAAGAAAATTCCAAATATGAGTGCAAACTGGTTAGAGAGAATATATTTAGCTACAGTGGAATCAAAAATGATGCATGGTATAGAAATATGGGGAACAGAAAAAGGGTGGGAATGTATAGATCAGATTCATGGAACAATCTGAAAAAGGTTATATGGATTACCTAGAGCTGCATCCAATGTCATAGCCCTGATGGAACTAGGAAGTGTGGGCCAAAAAGTAAAATGCATTATGAAATACTGGCAGAGAATACAATCATTAGAGGAAGGAAATATTCTGAAAGACTGCTTTGGGGTGCAAGAAAAAGGAAAAAGGGTAGGAATTGGGTAGGTAGATTAAAGGAAAATCTAAGAGAAGTTGTTTTAGGAGAACTAGTTAGTTTACAGTAACCAAATAGGCAAAGCACATGGAATAAAGTGAAAACAAGGTGATGATATACAGAAACAGGAAATATTAGGTAACGTAAGAGATAAAGGGTACTCTGATATATTATAGGAGTCTTAAGAAAGAGTGGGGTAGGAAAGAATATATTAAGGTTTGTGACAAAATGGATAGGGAGGTTATGGCATGGGCAAGAGCAGGAACAATGATGCTAGGTGGGATAAAAGTTGACAAAGAATTGTACCCACTGTGTGATAGGTAGACAAGAGCGAGCATTGTATATTAGAATGTATAGAAACCAAAGGATGGAGAGAGGAACTATGGAACAAGAAATGAGATAATTTGTAAGCCGAAACTCCAGCATTAGAAATTTTTGGGTTTAGCAGAAAAGAATTTTCAAATCAGTTTGGAAATTATGTAGGAAAAGTAAGAGAAATGTGTTGAAGGAAAGTGATCAAAGCAAAGAAACATGATCACCTTTAGGGAAGTATTTGTAAAGTTCACTTGAAAATATGTATAGTTAGAGCAATGTAGGATCTATGCACACAATAACCAGGGTATTGGTTGAACAGGATCCTAAATTAAAAGCATTCAAGGATCAAGAAAATATTGTAAAACTGTAATTGTAATGTGTAGAAATAATAAATATTTATTCATTCATTAACTTATTGATTTCATGATGTTATAATGATACAATGGCTTGTTCAGAGTCATTGTGTGGATCTGAGAAAGAAACAATTCAATGTCCCTGTCAACTCACAATAGCAACCATTTCCACAATTAATTGGCACATATACTTTGTTTTTGAATTTTCAAAAAATGGTCTGTAACCTTGTTTGTGGCACTTTTTAATTTTAGATCACTACTCACTCCATGAATAAATTTCTTATTTCTCCATCTCACATAGAAGTTCACATTAAAAAACACAGTATGTGCATTCAGTACAATTATAGACAAATCAATGGACAGTTCAATGTTCTACCAAATTAAGAAGCCAGAATTTATCATCTACACTAACCGCAATTATGATGAAAAATTAGAAACATCCAGGTCACTTAAGATATAGCAAGGGTGATAAAAACAAAAACTAATCCTCGTAAGAATGCAAGATCTATTTGGCCTTTAGTGTGTGAAAGACGTTTTCTTTCAGTGTCTTTTTTTATTGTTGGTTTTGACAAGTGTTTTAAGAATAATTTACAATATTAAAAGTGTTCCAGACACATTAAAAGTATATTAAATATATTATTTGGTAAAAGAGTTTTAGTTTTATTGTTATTTTTTTAAAGTTAAAATAAAGAAGCAGGCATTCCCAAGTTGCAGAAAAAGTATTAAGACAACATTATGGTTTGCCCTGGCAAGACTACACCTCTTCTATAGATTGCTTGGTACATACGCATTCAATATGAGAAGACCAATTCTACATCATTTTAGAAGAATCAGTCACATGTTACCCAAAATTATCTTTAAAATGTGTTTAAGAAAACTTGGACCTCTATGAGTTTTAGGAAATGAAAGTATATTA
Source organism: Metallyticus violacea (assembly GCA_030762175.1). Classification (NCBI taxonomy): domain Eukaryota; kingdom Metazoa; phylum Arthropoda; class Insecta; order Mantodea; family Metallyticidae; genus Metallyticus; species Metallyticus violacea. Next base: position 97,286,737 of record CM060839.1, read on the forward strand.
TATTGATTTTCCACTAACTATATTTTGTGAATAATATAACATTACTATAACAAATGAACATTATCTATAAGAGATAAATGACAAAGGTACATAGAACTGATATCATCCATCATTAACCAGTAGCTTAACACAAGCAAATCTCATTACGTACAGTTTCATCTAATTAAAAAATGTGCTTCATCTGAAAATGGGTATTCTTTTAGTAATAAATAAAGAAGCCTAAAATGAAGGTAGTTAAGCTATTATAAAGCCAAGTCAATAAAAGACCAAGTAAAATAAAAGAATTCATAAAAAGACATTGTTTAAATGAATGTTTTCAGACTTCACTATCTGATTTTTATTAGCAGTGATTTTGAGGATTATAATCTCCATCCTCTGCTACACACCAACTTAGCAATCAGTTCTTTCTCTTCTCTTTTCTTGTCTTCTTTGGCATGAATATCTATGTTTAAAGGTTCTTTTTTAAGTTGTATACTCATATTGTTTTAGAAATTCTAAATGAATTTTTATGAAAATGATAGGATATTAAAGATTTTTATATTCTAAACCATGCCTATATCAAGCATTCCCCCAAAATGAGTAGCAATTAATGGTTTGTCTATTCCTTATTTTTCACTTTGTATAGTTTCCAAGCTTTTTTTCATTTTCTATTTAAAACTTTTAGTATTAATTATTATCATAGTATTACAGATGTTTTACTCATAAGAATTTTATCTTTGATGTTGCATCTCACAAGGCTTCTCAAATTGAATATATTTTAGGATTGCAAAACCTGAAACTACACATGTTCTGTATATTTTCTTCCTCTTTTTATTTTTTATTTATTTTTTATTAAATTATTCAATATTTATTGAGAGAATGCACAAACATTATATTTTGTATTGAATGTTTGTGCAATGTAAAAAGTAATTGTTCCTATAGTTGGCCATAGATTTATGTTTTTATATATGTGTGTGTTGTTTTTCCTATTTTTATTTTGCTGAAGGTGTACAGAGTTTGACAGAAACTACCCATGAACCTGATTGTACTACTGAAGATGCAAAAGTGAAAATCAAGTTGGAAAATACATACAAATCTTCAGAGCAGAACACTCTAGCAAGTGATAAAAATGCATCTTTTGGTTCAAACCCACCAAAAGACCCAAATACAGACCCTTATAAAACTAATAGTATCAAGAAGTTAACTCGTGTATACCAGTGTCCAGAGTGTCCCAAGATATTTGTGAAGAACAGTAATTACAGACAGCATTTAGGTAAGTAAAATAATCTCTATTAGTACAAATTATTATTGTACTATTGTGCTATTGTACTCAGATGGAGATATTGTGATCAGCACAATGCTGCAGCCATTCTTTCCTCTATCAAAATGCTTTAGGTAAGGTTAATTTCCTTTTTTACAAAAATTGAACTAACCCAGTGTAGTTAGCTTATATTTGATCCAGATTTATATCCACTTAATCACTATAATTAGAAATTACACAAATTTAAATTATTAGATGAATGCTTTATTAGTGTAATTTTATAATTCTGCTTGTTTCAGCTGTAATACCAATTTGTGTAGGTCTGTTATGTATCTGGAAAATGGATAAATAATTACTACAGTAGTAATGGAATATTAAGAAATATATTACAATTTTTTAAGACTTGAAGAGCTTCCTGGCAGGTGAAAATAGGCTTGAGTTCCAGTTTTCAGTAAATGCCATATCCATCATAAATAAATAGCTACCTGCAATTGGATTGCCATTTTCTGGAAAAATTTGTTGAACGATTTTCTGGTCAAAGGAGTACTGTTAGACTGTGTCATTTTACTGTGATCACCATTCTTCCTTCTGTATCTGAACAGTGATGATAATGAAATAATGACAACAATCTCTGAAGGACTGGTCCTTAAGTCCATTTTCACTTGTTTAAATGTTCAAGGATCCTTTATTCTGCTTTGGAGCCAGAAAATTTTGGCTCTTTTTTAAACTGTTTCAATTATTTTATTCCACTGGAAATAAAGAGAAAATTAAAATACAGTATCTGAACATCATCCTACATACCACTACAGGTGGCTGAAGTCGTTAAGGCATGCACTCATGAGTGGGAGGTCTGGAATTTGATTCCTGCCAGGCTCATCCTCCCTAGATGAGGATTTTTCCAGGTATTCCTCAGTCCTCATAAATGGCAAATGTCAGGGAGGTACCCTAAATTTAAGCCTGGAAAACTTTCTTCCTTAAAACAAAATTCTCCCAGTTATCATTTCATCCCATGTATCATAGTGTCCACCGCTTCAATAGTTAAAACAGGCATTAAATACTATTAAAAAATGATCATAAATATTTGAACCTATTTAACATACTGCAAGACTTTGTTTAAGCCTACTCATTATAAATTATTTTTGGAAATTCCCAGCACAAGTTCTTGTTACTGATATAATCTGAATTCAGAAGCCTGGTCAATACTGTTACATAGACACTAATGTAATACAATTTGTTCACTTTAACTCTAATCACTTACATAAAAACTGGACATATGCTTCGGGAGTGATCCCTCCCATCTTCAGGGTGTAGACCAATTGTTGTTGTTAGAAGTGCAGGGTGGGTATCTTGATGTTCTTGTGGCAGCACTTGTTGTTTCTATTAGGAACTTGCTGAGTTTGTCCATAGGAGGGAAATCAAAATTCATTAAGTTTTCCTTGTTTTTATAATGAAAATTGTTTCCCAAGTGGAAAGTTCTATTGCATTGTGAAGTTGTTTTAGTAGTTTCGTCTCTGGTTTAATTTCATGATTTTTATTAAAAAGTGTGCTGCTATCACTGATTTATCAATCTGTTTTAAGTGAATATTTCTAAAGTGTTCTTTTTTCCAGATTTACAAATTCCTCTTCGTTTTTCCAATGTATTTTTTGTCGCAATCTGCACATTTCATTTCATAAATACCTGACTTTTGTTCTGTTTATTGTCCTTTACTCTGCAACCTAATAAGTTCTTTATATTAAATTGTTCTTTGGGGCTAACATTATTCCTTGTTCTTTGAATATCTTTTTGAATTTGTTGTGGTAAATTGGGTGATATGTGAAACTTTTGAATTTGTACCTTTCCTTTGCACTTCTTTTTAGTGTGGAAACATCTCTTATTGTTTTGTGGTTTTTTTATTTTATTGATGATTTTTATTACTGTGTCTCTGCTGAACCCATTAGTTTCTGCTATCTTTATGATTTGTTGGTATTCCAATTTGTAATCTGTTTCTGTGAGTGGGATATTAATTAATCTGTGTGCTAAACTATAAAACACTGCATATTTATGTGGAATGGGGTTAAAACCGTCATTTTTATGTAATTTTCTGTGTGAGTATCTTTTCTATGAATTCTGAAGGTAAGATATATAAGTAGGGTATATATACCATCCATTGTCAACAGCTTCGTAAGTACATTCAACTGTTACATAGCTCAAGAGCCGTCTTCTCTCTCTCTCTCTCTCTCTCATGTTGTATTTTATGGAGTGGATTGTAAATACAAGGACACATGGGTCTTCAATTAAATAAAATCATAATGTATAAACAGTAGATACAAAATAATAATACTTTTTAAATCATATAGAAAAAGGAAAGGGTGAATCTTCTGTAGTATAAGGATGGTTTTAGAAAAAAAAATACCAGGAAAGCAAATATGCATTTTAATGGTCACAATGCCTAATAGAAACCTTTAAATTTTGTGCATCTGTTATTTTTAGGTTCAGTTATCCAAACTATAGCTGGTCCCAATTAGTGTGGATAATTGACACTTTAGTTACAATGCTGACTGCTTTAATGGAATCGCCTATTCATTTCTTAAGAAATAGAGCATATTTCTTGTAAGTTAAAATGGAACAAGTTAAATGGAAACACTAATGTATTCACACCAAATCAGCTGTTTATACTCTCTTGGTAAAAACCACTGTAAATGGCTGCAAAAGTATGTCAAGCAGTTCAAAGCAATTTTATTCTTCTAGTAAGAAGAATATTAAAGCATTTAGAAGTTTGTTTCCTAAAGAGAACCAAATCACTTAATAGCAAATAGGTAGACATGATATTAGCAGTGATCATATAGTTATCTCTTTCTTACAGCCTCTCCCACTATTTTTCCATAATGTTATTATATTATCCTGGACCAAAGAGCCTCTCCCTTTTACAGGGTCACAAACACTAAGAAGTTGTCTGGTTGCACATGGATGACTGTTTTGTATATTTGCAACAGTTCTATGCTAAAATTTGACTTCAGATATAAATGTAACATTGTTCAATGAAGAGTTGATTCTATCAGCTATCCAGCTTAGATTGTTATTGTGTTTAATGAATGATCAGAATTAATAGACATAATTGATGATGTAATAAAATTTATTTTAATATAATACTATGTTTGCTATAATAAATTAAAAAATAAGCAGACTTCATTAAATAAGGAGGAGGGTAGTATACAATCTGGAAACCCCACCTTTCATCAGATTGATTAGGTAGGTTAGGTTTTTTATTCAGCATTAAACAGCATACAGCATTAATAGGTTTTGTCAATTTGAATTATAAACAATATTACAATATTAATAACACTACTGCATTACATTTAATATAACTGAACAAAAAGAACAAGTCAAGAATGCAAAGAAAAGATACCAACTAAATCACAGAGCATTTTCCAAATTCATCTAGACTTTATACAGTTCTTGGAAAAGTAAGTAGCTTGGATCATATATGCACCTGGTAAATCCATTATTATGTCAGAAAAAAAAAATCACAAACTACTCTGCTAAAACTAGAGAGCTACTTTAATTCAAACTGAAAGGAAATATAATGGATTATTTTTGAGAAGGTAAAGATATTACTTTTTTGGAAGTTCCCAATTATTTACTGAAAAAAGAGATGCTGTTCATTGAACTGGTTCCTGGAATGGGAAGAAAATAATTGAGAAATAAAAATTACATAAAGTATAGATGCCTGGAGAAACATAAAAAAAGCTGGAAGTCTGTTAGTTGTACACCATTTTCATCAATACTGCATCCTTAAGCTATTAAGGCCATAAGGACAAAGAAGAAAATAACTATAATATCCTTCTAATATTATTCTGTGATACTTAGCTGAAATATAAACATGGCTTCAAAGAGAATCTTACACCTGGTGCAATCTTGATGGAGTGGTGTCATTGATTACGTATACCCCCTCTTGTTATCCTTCGCTGGTGACATAACATATATGAAGGTAAGGAAGAGTGCTGGGAGGATTCAGTGGTGCACTGTTAAAATATCAATTATACACATTTTATAAAGACAGTACTTATTAAATTCCATTATGATAAATGTGTTTTATTAGTATTGACCATTGTTTAGTAATTTAATTTGATTTGCAATTCTTCTTAATGACTAACTTATCAATGTTGGGTTCTATACTAGATACAGATAAACGTAACGTAAAGGCCAAATTCATGTGATTAATTCTGGATCTTTGTTTTTTCTTGATATTGTTTATAGCTGAGAAAATCTGTTCACACTTGTAGGTTCCTCCAAACATTATAGCCATGCTCATTGAGGTGTTTTAAAATAAGATAAATGTCTTGGATAGTTATTTTGTGTTGTTAAAGCCCAGATTTACCCCAGCTTTTAAAACATTAATCTATAATGTACAACTATAAACATGATGGCACTTTTTCTGTATTTATGAAAATAGATTATTTAAAATTAATAATTCATAACTATTCCCTTTATATCATGGAATCTTCATTTGGATCCGAAATACAGGTTTTCTAGAATTGATATTCGTCTTATGTGTGGAAAGCAACATTTGAAACTGATTTCAAAAGGGAAAAGAGTATAAATCTTCATTCTGAAGCTGTTGCATCCATTGTTTCAATTTGGTCATAATGGCGCCCATCATGTTGAGTATAAATCTCCATTCTCAAGCTTTTGCACCCATTGTTTTAATTTGGTCATAATGGCGCCCATCATGTTGATTATGGAGCAATCTTTCCTTTTTAAGATGATGTTCAGATGACTGCATATAGATCTGTTATGAAAATAAGAACCATGATTCAGTGGATAACTTTGGGATAATGATATATATTACATATTACTGGTTTTGTTTCATAATAGATAACAGAATTAAGTAAAAATTGTACTTACGAAGCTGTAGACAATGGAGTGGTAATATATACTACATTAATGTGTTCAGTTGTTTACACTAACTCCACTTACTTATTTAAAACTTTGGACTAGTTTTAAATAAGTAAGTGGAATTAGTGTAAACAACTGAACACATTAATGTAGATAACAGAATATTGATTTTCCCATTCCAGGTGGAATTTGTAATGAAACATGTTAACTATCCAACACTGATTGCCTTTTGTTTTGAAACTGAAAGTTTCTATGTGTATAGCGATTGCCAATGACATTCATCTCTATTCTGCAAAGCTACCCTAAATAAGCAAAATGTAGTAGAAGGGGAAAAGGAGGATAGCAACCTGCAGCGTCACATATAGTTATAACTGGGACAGAGCAATGATAGTGCTAAACACAGAAACAACTTTAGTAATTAATTAACACTTTAATGAGCTTGCTACAATATATGAGAAAAGCAGTACCTAATAGTGGGGATTCCTGAGAGAGACTTGATTCCCTTCCCCCTTTTTTATCCTCCAGTCTTTAAAATGTAGTGAAACTTTTCTATCGTTTCAAAATGCACTCTATTGGTGAGATTTTAGACGGTGATTCAATCAAATTTGCAAAGACTAATGTATTGTTTTAATTTTTACTTTACCCAATTTGTTCTGGTCAAACTATTTGGCAAGATAGGTTCTGTTCTGGAAGGAATGGATGCTTACTTCATTTGAACATGCTAACAGAATGCTTAAAACTGTGAGGGAAAGCATATAATTCTATGTGAGAGGATTCTCAGGTAGGTATGAATGAAAACAAACCTGCAGAAATTCAATCACCCATGCTATCCAGAAGTCATGATGATTCTGAAGACAGTTGTGCAGAACTGTTTATTTAGTAGAGCAGAGGTACAGCAATGTGCATATCTATCAACTCTTCATTGTTTGGTTACCAAATTTGAAATAGAATCTTTTCACAATTAAGTGTACTTACGAAGCTGTTGACAATGGAGTGGTATATATATATATAAACAATGTAATACCATTTTTTTCACACTAACTCCATTCACTTACATAAAATTTGGAACATATGTTTTGGGAGCGATCCCTCCCATCTTCAGTCTGTTGACAATCTTTTCAATTCTTGCTAGAAATCAAGGATGAAGCAAATAAAGAAAAAAGTATATACTTCTATGAGAATAGTGTAGACTCTGGTCATCTTCTGATTAACAGTGGAATGCTTCATCAGTTGTCACAGATTGAAGGAAAAGTTGTTGAGAAGATACAGAATATTATCAGGCAGTTCAAGCAAGAATGTAGCCATAAAGATTTATTTGCAAAACTGTTTCAATTTTTGAAAACTTTTATGACTATTCCTGTATCAAAATCAGCAGAAGAGAGGTTTTTCCTCAGGTCTTAAAACAAGAGCTACTTTAATTTTATTATAGAACAATACAGATTAAACTGTGATCCTGCTGCTTTTCCACAAGGAGGCTTGAGCTAATGGTAGATAATTCATATAAAGAAATAAACAAAGGAAATAGACATTCCTTCAAATAATTTATTTGTGAAGCAAATTTTATTGACTCATTTTCTTTTCTGTTGCTATGAATACATTTGAATATATCTTAATGTTTTCATTAAATATCCTTATTTGTATTTTTTTTTTTTGTTTTCTTTCTTCACTTTCTACTGTACCCCCATGAGTTATAATAAAACTGCTTATGTAAGTGCAATGTAACAACCTTCTCTTTCTTATTTATGTATAATTTATTGTCCTAATTATATATTTTTAAAAACCTGTCAATGTTCATGCCTCCTATGCAAATTATTTGAAGCAGGCACCTTTGCCATAATACTTCCCACAGTGTCCTCACATATAACACAAGCTTTTTACTTTAGCAACTATATTAATCTCTTAAATATACTTAACATGTTTATATACTGTTATTTTTCCCTAGAAAATGGATAATGAATAATGTATATGCCTGTATATATAACTACAGAAAAATATGTTGATTAGCATAATAGAAATGAGAGGGAGGGATTAGCATGACTTAGATGGGGCATTTAAAAATTAAAAGCTACTGAGGGTGAATGCTGTTCATAATGTATGTCCAATTTGTAAAAAAATAGAAGATAATATTCAGATTTTGTTCAAATGTCAAGGAAAGAATGCTTGGAGGAAAAACCTGAAAGGAAAAAATGGCTGAAGATCAGTAACTAGACTACTCCTTTTGACTCCTTAAAAGTACTGTCAATTAATGATATCAGTTAATATGATTAGCTTCACTGTGCAAGTTCCAATTTACATTTTCATTAGAAAAAAAGGAGTTTGGTCTTCAGCCATTTTTTTCCTTATCAGATTTTTTCTCCAAGCATTTCTTCCTTGACATTTGAATAAATCTGGATACCATCTTGTATTTCCTTACAAATTGGACATATATTTTGAACAGCACTCATCCTCTGTAACTTTTTAATTTTCAAATGCCTAATCTATATCGTGCTAATCCCTCCCTCTCATTTTTATTATACTAATCAATATATTTTTCTCTAGTTATATCTACAGATAAAAAAAAATTGCATATACATTATTCATTTTCTAGGGAAAAATAACAGTAGATAAGCATGTTAAGTATATTTAAGAGGTTAGTATAGTTGCTAAGATAAAGAACTTGTGTTATATGTGAGGACACTGCGGAAAGAATTATGGCAGAGGTCCTGCTTCAAATAATTTGCATAGGAGGCATGAACATTGACATGGATTTTAAAATATACAAAATATAATAAGAAAGAGAAGAAATGCAATTTTGAGTGGATAGAATTCTTGATTAATAGATGTAGTATGCTTAAATATATTACTTGATAACTTTGCTGTTTATTTTAATTAATAGTACATATAGTTGGGTTGATGTTGGAGCCTAATTCTCTGGTGTGCAACTATTGATGAACTAAAGATTGAGATTTAATGCAACCTAATTAATTCATAAAAAAATTAATTTTGTATCAAAATATAGTGAGTGTTAAAAAGAATGTTAAATTAATGTTTAAATATGATGAATGGGAAAGTTTTTATTGTTGCTTATGTATTGGGGCTATGGATATAATGACTAGGACCAGAATCTGTAGTCACCCCTTATTTTGTAATTTACTTGGCCTTCATACAATAAAGAAATAAATAAATTATTACCTAGCTGTCCATACTACTTTGATGCTTTTGCATTTAAAAAGCAATAAATACTTTGTGTCTATGTTTTATTAAATAAATGCAACAAACAACAATAACAACAACAGTAATAATAATAATAATAATAATAATAATAATAATAATAATAATAATAATACTTTTAAGCAAACACCATCATAGTGATGTATATTTCATTAAACTAGCAAATCCAAATATAATTAAACACAGGAATAATTTCTCTATGAATTGATGCTATAAATGTTAAATTTTCATCATAATTTCAGTAATTCTGTGATATTACAATTGCATATTCATTGGTCTAATTTGGCCAGTGTAAAATTAATAACCGAAAACAATACATGCAGTGTACCAGGAAGCAGATTTAGTTTATTTTAAATCTCGTAAACAAATATCTGACACTGGTAATTTAAAAGAAACAATTAATATATAGAAATGTTTGTAAAAATAAAATGTTAAAGTTGCATTCCAACCAGGGTAATATGCTATAATATCAGCAAAATAGAAGTCGATATAGATTTTTTTATCTAAAGTATTTGAAATGTGTGTATTTATAGAAATATCCTTAACCTTCTTAATTTGTAACATATTACATTATAATGAAGAGCTGATACTTGATTTAATTTTGCAACAGATTTTGGCCAGTCGTTTATATGTAATTATCTCTATCTAATTTCTACAGAGAGGAACTAAATTGTACTAAATATCAGACAGTAGTGCTTTTATTTTTAATGCATTGTATAATGCTGCTGATTTTAGGCATTCACTTCATTGACCAACAGCGTTACCGTTGTCAAAAATGCGGACAGAGCTTTGCTTGGAAATCAACTCTCAATAAGCATATGCTTACCCACAGTGAAGGCCCACTACCTCGTTACCGATGTGATCTGTGTCTGAAAGAATATGGCTCTGCCACTCAAGTTCAGGTACATTTTGTCCCTCTTTGTTGCTTTCTTTTTGCAATTACTTACTTTTTTACATTTTAAAGTTTTTCCACTTGTCAGCAATTACCATGCATTCCTAGCTACCATCCTTCACAATTTTGCCAGTCTCCTTCCTGCAGATTATCTTTTTTTAATACAAAAATTAATTTACATTATAAACTGAATTTTATAAGCAACAAATTAAAAAGCTGACTTTACAACATATTACAATTTTATCATAGGAGCATATAAAGAGGGATCACTTCAAGCAGCGACCACATGCATGTCTTGTATGCTCTAAAACATTCTACAAAAAATATGATCTCAAGATACACTTCAGGTAAGAGAACTTTAATATATTTATTAGCTATTATATTTCTAACAGTGTTTAAAACTTATCTCTTTGGATTGTAACTTTGTTTTAAGTGTGTGAGCATACACTTAAATTATCATGCAGACACTATTTACATGCACATAATTACAGCTTTCTGTTATAGACAGGTCCATAAATTCATAAGCCAAACTTTAGGAATGCAATTTTAGGTAAAAGCTAAGTTTAAAAGTTATAAAAGCCAATGTTGCAAGACACCTTAAATAAAAAAAACAATTAATTTGTCACTAATCCTAACATTATAGCTAAATATATTTTAAATATTTAGTACCCTAAGTTAGGTGAGGGGAGAGAGAAAAAAAGAAATGAACCTACTCTAAAGTTACATCTAATCTAATTATGGCACAGGCTTAAATCAAAACATACCAAAGTTTTTCAGATCACAAGTCCATGTATTTATGCCCTACAGATGTTTCTGAAGTTGACCTAGTTAGTGATAATAAAAGATGAGAAATGTGATGGGCAAAATATCATCTCCAACCAAATAAGCAGAAATTACAGCAGTAACAAAACCTTAAAAGTTTTTCATATGCAGGTTAATTTATATATGAAAATTGTTTTTTCACACTAGGCATATGTAGGACTTTATTGGAAAGGGAGAATCAGATATGAAAAATTTGGAATTCAAACCAAGTTATCTTCAACTCTACATAGTGGTGATTAAATGAGAACCTGGATCATACCGTTATGAGTTGCCTCTTAAAGTATAAAATCTCTCATAATTGAGAAACCTAATGGAGGCTCTGAATAAGAATCACATATGAGAGGTTCATGGTTCTGTGCTTGGAGGAGTACAGGTAGCTCAGTTGGTTAGAGTATAAACATGGAAGGCTCAAGATCTATGGTTTTATTCCCGGCCATAACCCAAATTTTTCAAATCTGATTCTTCCTTTCCAATTAATGTCCTACACACAGCCAGCTGAAAGAACAGTTTCCAAATATAAATTAACCCCTATAGTTAGTGATGAAACAAAATCCTGGGTCATAAGTACTCATACCTCTTAAGTAATGCAATTTATCATTATAGAGAAACCTTAGGGAGATCTCCAGGATATATAGAATCAATGAGAGAGGTTCATGGTTCTGTTCTTGAAGGAGAACACAGTAGCTCATTTAGTTAGACATCAGCAAGGAAAGCTTAAAATCTGTGCTTCTTATCCAGGCCATAATTCAGTTTTTCAAGTCTAATACTTCCTTTGGCATGTCTAATGTGAAAGAACAATTTCCACACATAAATTAACTCCTATATATTTTGTGGTTAAATAAAAACCTGGGATAATTAAATAATTATACTAATGAAGCTGTTGACAATGGAGTGGTAATATATTCTAGACTAATGCATGAAACATGCTCACACTAACTCCACTTACTTACATAACACTAGGACATGTTTCAGAAGCACTTGCTCTCATCATCAGCTGTTGAATAAGTACTGGATTTGCTGGTTGGATCCCAGGGTGTTTTTTCTACAGAATCATCAGAGATTGCCACAGAAGCACCTTGGGATCCAGCAGAGTAGTTGGTCAACTGATGATCAGAGCTAGTGCTTACGAAGACAGGCCCTAGTGATGTAAGTAAATGGAGTTAGTGTGAACTTTTTAATACATTAGTGAAGGATATAAAAGCCTGGGCCTTAAGTATTCATAGCATTATGAGTCATCTCTTAAGGAATAAAATCTCTCATAGTAGAGAAACATTAGGGAAACCTCTGGGATTTATAGAAACAGATGAGATGTGGTTCCATGCCTGAAGGAGGATATGATAGCTCATTTGGTTAGAATATCATAGACAGCTGAAGATTCTTGGCTCAAATCCTGGTTGTGACCCAAATTTTTCAAATCTGATTTTTCCTTTCCAACTAATGTCCTCACACTGCCAGTATGAAAAAATAATTTCCATATATAAGGCTTGAACATGCTCTTGTTAAATCCTTATTTAAGAAAGGTTTTTCCAGTTTATAGATATATATCACTTTTAGGAAATTTTTCGAACATTTTTAAATATTAATGTTAAACAGGCTTATAATCAGCTTGAAAGTTACAAATAATTAATTTGATTTCAGGAAAGGCATATCAATGCAATTTTGAAACTTATGAATGAAGTTCTGATAGCATTGAATAATAAAATGTGTTTTAGTGGAATAAAAAATGAGAATCTGGTAATATGTCAGATTGAGGGATTTATTAAACATAGAATCCCAGAAGGATCATTCCTGGATTCATTGCTTTTTTCCTTTACATTAATGATCTGTCATTAGCAATAAAAAAATACAGCTGCCTATGCTCTCTTTGCCAATTTAACCAGTGTTATATTTTGAGAAAAAAAAAGGAAGCATCAAACACCAAAACTGAAGTATATGCTCAAATGCATACATTACTGTTTAAAGCTAACAAATTTTCATTAAATGATAATAAACAAAGGTATAACATACAACTCACCAGATCCTAGTTTATATGTAGGAATCAACAATCAACTATTGAAACAGGCTACACTGTAATTTCTAGATCTTCAAGTTGATAAATATAAACTTGCAGAATATATTACAGTTTAAGAGGTAGAGAGGTAAAGTAAACCATATTCTTCAGACCTATTTAAGAAACCTCTTACAGTGCTGTGAAATATATTGTGAATCTGGTAACTGCATAATACAGTCTAATTATATAGAAGAACATAAGGGTATTCCTCAAAGACCAGTCATAACTCCATTGCTATTTTTAATTTACATAAATAACTTTCCAGAAGGAAGCTAATATAAAGTAATCTCTTTTTCTTATAATATGCAGAAAGTAATCTTGTAAAATTAGAAGACATAATAAGCCAGAACTTGAAGCAAATCTTTTCATTTCTAAAACAAAAATTAGTTGAATCTAAATATTGACATAACCAAAGTGCATGTTTCACTGTGTTCGATTCCAAATTGAATTAATATGGAAATATATTCTGTTTCAGCACAATGGTAAAACCTGAGTTCATTCTTTAAATACAGTAATAATAAGCAAATAGGGCAAGTCACTAGCCACAACTTTCTGGGAATCCACATTGATTGTAATCTATCTTATAATAAACATATTCATGAAATTTGCAATAAAATAAGTAAAAATTAATATTTAATAAAGTACTTTTCAAAATACTTAGAACCAAAATTTTTTAAAATTTTTATATTATGGTATAATCTAACCACATTTGGGTGATGGAATTGAAGTATTGGGGTGCTGTGGAGTAACAAAATTGAAGAGACTTCCCATCCTCCAAAAAAAAAAAAAAAGTGTCAGATGCATATACCATCTAAAGAGTAGAGAATTCTGCAAATTAGCATTTAAGAATAATAACATTCATACAGTTATAGCTGTTTATGCACATAAATATATAAAATTAGTAAAAAAGAAATAATTTTTCATAAATAAAGATCTGTATTTTTATCGCACTAGAGGTCATGCAAAGTGTCATAGAGTAATAATAACCAAAACAGCAACAGAAAAGGATCCATGTATAATGGGATATATTCTTTATGAAAAATTGCCAAATATATTAAAAATTCAAATGAATTCATCATAAGAAATATCTAAAATTAGTGAAAGAAGTATTGTAACTAAATTGTATTTTAATCTTTAACTGTGCAGACATGATAGTTTTAGAGTATATTGACAATGCTTAATATTTGTACTAACAAGTCTACTGGCAATAAAATAAATTCAATTCAATTTAATTATCCCCAAACTAAGATCAGCTATCTATGCTCTCAGAACACTATTTTATTTCAATTCCAGATTAACATTATTATGCCTATTTCTCTTCTGTTATGAAATATGGATTAATATTTTGGGTAATTTAGTAAAAGCAAGCTAGTTTTTTTACTAAAGAAGAGGAAAATTTAAATAATTTGTGATGCTAACAACAGAAGGGCCTATTTCAAAAAATAAATATTTTGACATTTTCTTGTGATCATATACTTGTTATTATGAACTTTTATATAAAAAGGAAAAATATTTTATGAAATTAAAAAAAATACATAATATTATTACAGACAGAAAACAAATCTTCATAGATCCATTGCTAGTTTATCTTGCTATCAAAAGGGAATCCATCATGAATCATAAGAATATTTAATGCTCTTCCAAACAATTTTAAATAATTATTATTATTCTGTTTTTATAACATATTAGCTATTTTTTTAAAATAAATATATATATATATATATATATATATATATATATATATATATAAAAATTAACACTAATAATAAAAGCAGATAAAGATATAACACAGAGAAAGAGTCACACTTGAAATTGCTATATTTCGAACTACTGCGAGTTCTTCAATGGCAAGAAGCTAGACTTGTCTACTTTCTTGCCATTGAAGAACTCGCAGCAGTTCGAAATATAGCAATTTCAAGTGTGACTCTTTCTCTGTGTTTTATCTTTATCTACTTTTATTATTAGTGTTAATTTGTTACATTGTTAATAGTGTTTCTTTATTTTTATTTTTCATTAATATATATATATCGTATATATCATATATGTAGATGAATTACTGCATATAATAAATATTTTAATAGATGTAACTAGAATTTTTCTATGAATGAATACTTTATAATGCATTTCTTATGATAAAATATGACAAATATTTCCTGTGTCTATAAAATGTTTATATGCAATGTATAATTTTAAACAATTTCCGCTAACTATATAATGCAAAACATGGCATGTTCTGTTCTCTAAGTACTTCTGTACATGAACCCTTAAAATACAATTAAATGTTATGTTATTCCTGATGATTAACAGCAGTAAAGGCTGAGCCACTCATTCACAAATGTGAGCTGTTGCTTTAGGAGGAAGAAGGGAACAAGGTATAAAAGGAAGGTGAGGTGTTAACTTATGGAACAAATAGTGGCTGTTTGTACATAAGAATAGTGAGAAGCAAGGGCAAGGAAGAGAAATGCAAGAGTTTAAGAAAGGTTGAATTGCTGGAATTATAGGACCTGTTAATCATTGGGGGGGGGGGGGGGGCTGAGTTGAACCCTGGTCCAATGAATTTAGAGAATGTTGAGGATAAGATCTTGGAGAGAATGGACATATTAAGAGTTTTAAAACAGTTAAAATCTCCCAGGCTGTTTTGCCGTGGTCCATGATTTAAATTACCACCATAGCTTTCACCAACTACTTCGGTTGGCATCTTCAGTAGACGATGAACAACACCTAACAATAGTGTTGTTCATCATCCACTGAAGATGCCAACTGAAGTAACTGGTGAAAGCTGTGGTGGTAATTTAAACCATGGACTGTTGATCTGTGTATTATTATGTGGTGAATATATACAATATTATATAACACAATAATTTTAACTTTAAGTATGTATAATCTTTGATCTTGGTAATTTGTACATTTTTCTTTTTTTAGGACACATACCAAAGAGCGCCCTTACATCTGTGGAACATGCGGAAAAAGCTTTTATCATTTGTCACATATTATTCGGCATGAGCGCATTCACTCAGGTCAGCGGCCATATAGTTGTACTGACTGTGGTCGCACATTTAACCAATCAAGTTCCCTGAAGAGCCATAGGTATGTTATTACATTTTTTAAGTTTTATTCCATTTTGCAACAATAAAAATAAGATTATTTATTCCTAAATCTTCCCATGGAACTGAAAATTTTAAAGTAATTCACATCATTAGATCAACAGGATGTATGCAAAATGACAGTAGAAATATTCAATATTACTCTGTTTCGTTTCTTATTGAGAATTTATTTGAGAAGATTATTTGCTTATAAATCAAGTAAATCTATTACTATTTATAATTTTTAGGAATTTTTTCAATTAACAGTGCAGTTGTTCCTTGTAATTTCAAGAGGTAATTATGAATGTGCATACGATTTTATTTTCATGGAATGGTTCTGAACAAGTATAAATGGTATGCTTTTATAATTTTGTGCACATAACTACCCTGTAATAGCAATAAATAAGATTTTATGAAAAGGAAGATATCAAATTAAGTTTATATTTATCATTTCAAAGTACACATGCAAAATAAAATAATTAATATAGATAACGTAGTTTTTAATTGCATCAACCTTATCAAGAACTAATTAATATATAGCTTCCAAATATAAAATTAATGCTTTATTACTTAAATGCCAAATTAGTAAAGTTTTCACAATGGAGAACATATAATTAAATTCATTTAAGAACTTTCGAAAAATAAGAAATTTTTAAAAAATTCTGTTGGAACTCACACAGTGAATTAAGTAAAAATTGTACTTACGAAGCTGTAGTCAATGGAGTGGTAATATATACTACATTAATGTGTTCAGTTGTTAACACTAACTCCACTTACTTTTTTAAAACTTTGGACTAGTTTCGGGAGAGGTTCCTCCCATCATCGGCTATTGTTGACTGAATGTTGTTCGAAATGGGGGATGGACGCCCGTTCGCTCCTGTGGTGGTATCTTGTGGTTCTAATAAAAACTTGCTGAGTTCATCCAGTGGTGGAAAATCAAAATTCATTAAGTTGTTCTTATTTTTTAAAATGAAAATTCTCTCCCATATGGATAGTTCTATTGGGTTGTGAAGTTGTTTCAGTAATTTAATTTCTGGTTTTATTTCATGATTTTTGTTCCAAAAATGAGCTGCTATTGCTGATTTGTCTATCTGTTTCAATCTAATGTTCCTAAAATGTTCTTTTCTTTGAATTTCTAAATTTCTTTTCATTTTTCCAATGTAGCTCTGCTCACAATCTGCACATTTAATCTCATATATTCCTGATTTTTGCTCTGAAGGGATGGTATCTTTCATTGTGCAACGTACTAAATTTTTTATATTATATTTGTTCTTCGGGGCTAATATAATTCCATGTTCTTTGAATATCTTCTTAAATTTGTTGTGGTAAGTTGGGTAGTATGTGAAACTTTTGAACTTATATCTGTCGTAGGTGTTCTTAAGTGTGGAAACTTCCTTAATCGAATTTTGTCTTGAGACATTACCAAAATTTCAAACCAGGAGCATAAACAATTCATATCAGTTAATACAAAAAATTAAAGACATAAAATTGCATCCCTCTGACACTCTTATATCTTTCGACATAGAATCTCTGTTTCCGAGCATACCAAAAGAAAAACTCCTGATTTATCTACATGATTGACTAAAAACAAGTGGAATTACACACATAAAAGAATACATCAAACTGTCAGAAATTTGCATAAACCAAGCCTTTTTTACTTTTAAAGGAAAATTTTATAAACAACATGCAGGACTTACAATGGGGCAGCCCCTTATCTCCATTTCTAGCTAACCTCTTCATGAGTAGATTTGAAACACACATCAACACAGCTTTTCCATACATATTTAAGGTATAGTACAGATATGTACACGATATATTTGCCATAGTTAACAAAAAACTCATTGACGATGCCTTAAAACTTCTAAATATACAAGATATAAACATATCATTTACATACGAAATAGAAACAGATAACATGCTGCCATTCTTGGATATTAAAATAATGAAATGCCAAGAAAATCTTAAATTTGGAATATACAGAAAGAATACACACGCAGATAAACACATCAAAGCAGACAGTTTTAACCCCACAGCTCACAAATATGCAGTAATTAACAGTTTAACACACTGGCTACTTAACCTACAAATTAGCAAAGAAGAATATTTTAATGAATACAAACAAATAGAAGAAACAGCAGTTAAAAATGGTTTTAAAAAAGAACTAGTACATAAAAAGGTGCAGAAATTCAAGAGACAAAAACATATCAAAGAAACCACAACACTTTCAGCAAGAAAAGATAAACTAATTTTTAAAAAATTCACATATCATCCATGGGTCACAAAAAATTTTCAGAATATTCTTAAAGATTGTAATATCAGGTTGGCACCGATTAATAGATTTAATGTTAAAAATTTACTGATAGATAATGTTAATGACAGTATTCCACAAGAAGAAAAAACAGGTATTTACAAAATAAACTGTGCAGAATGTGAGAAAATCTACATTGGAAAAACAAAGAGAAACATAGGCACACAGTTAAAGGAACATTTCAGGAACATAAAGTACAAGCAAATAGAGATATCAGTAGTAGCATATCATTTTTGGACACAAAATCACAACATAATAAATAAAGCAAAATTATTAAAATCAGTACAAGGACCTACCGAATTAGCAACCTGGGAGAAAATCTACATCTACAAATATAAAGACAGCATAATGAACTTCGACATTGCCGGGGATGAAAACATAAACTACAAGTTTATCACACCACCACCAGAGCAGAATATACATTCCCACAGCTCAACGAATGATCCGACAGTTGAACTTTAGCCTGGCTGAAGATGGGAACTAAATGTTCTCGAAACCAGTTCCATACATTTGTGAAAAGCAAGTGAAGCTTTAAGAGTGTGTAGTTCAACTGAATCATACAATGATATCAATTAATATGCTATTTCTTGTTGGTTAAAACTTTTGTGAGATAAATTTTACATAATTTGGTTTTGGCTCTGATCTACGGATTTTCTTTGGATTTTAACTAAAGTTATTAAATTTGTTCTTGTGTATGTTTACTTTTTCTTTACTTTCCGTTCTATATGATCAAGTGCTTTCCTTAACACTATCCCAAAGCACTAGCCATAAATTCTACTGCCTGTTGTTCAACAATTTATAGGAAAGTTTCCCTTTAATATACCGATTGTATTGTCTGCATATATTATCATGGCTACATGAGGTATGTTAATCGGTAAATCTTGTATGTATACCAGAAACAAAAGAGGCCCAAGATTTGAGCCCTGTGGAACCCTGCATTTTGCTACTTTTAAGTTTGAATTAATGTTTCTGCCATTTGTTACATTTCTTATGTATGTTACCTGTGTCCTGTTGCCTAGGTAGGATTTGAGCCACATATATGCAATGCCACAAATACCATATGATTCCAGTTTGGATAATAAGATATTATGGTCAACCAAATTCAAATACTTTACTCAGGTCCATAAATATACCAAGTTAGTTCTTAATTATCTAGTGAGTCGATTTGATAATTAAGAACATAATAGTCGCTTCACTGTATTGGTTCCAACACGAAATTAAATGTTATATTTAATACCAAGTTAGATTTGTTTTCATCAATTCCCTCAAGTGTGTGCTTTATGAAGGAATATAGGGCATTATTTATGCTCTTGTTTTTTCTAAAGCCATTTTGCTGGTCGCCAAACACATATTTTTCTAGAAAGGGGGCAATTCTGTTTTACATTACAGTTTCTAGTATTTTTGAAAATCCTGATATAAGAGAAATTGGCCTGCAGTTATCAGCATTATTTGGGCTATCTTTTTAAATATGGGGATAATTTTAATTGTTTTAAGATTCTCTGGAAATTTTCCTGAAGTAATGAACAATTAGGGGATCAATAATGTAGCTTATGCAGTGTTTAATTAGGTATTCCATCAGGTCCTGCCGAAAAACTAATCTTTATGGAGTTAATTATTCTGGTTATTTCCTCATGAGTTACTGCCTTAAGATATACACTTTTTTCACTTCTATTCTATTCTATTTAGTTTAGGATTTATATAAGTATTAGTGTTAGTTCAGAATGGAAACATTCTATCAGCGGTGAAATGATTATTGAAAATATTTGCAACTTCAATTGGATCATTATATATTACATTGTTAGCTGTTAGGGATATATTTTTATGTTTGTCAGCCTTAATGTTAGCAGTTTCACTCCTAATTACATTCCAAATTTTCTTGTTTTTATTTGATGAGTTGTAAATCTGTTCATCAATATGTCATTTCTTAGCTGCTTTTATTACTTTGCTATAAGTTTGCTTATACTGTTTAAAATATTTTGTGAATCCGTCAGATTTATTTATTTTACTTATATTGAAGAGATGTTGCATTTGTTTATTGCAGTTAATGATTCCCTTTGATATTCACTTTTTACTTTTGCTAGTGTGGTTCCTTGTTAATGATTTATAGAAGAATGGATTATTTTGTTTTAATATAGCAAGAATATATGGGTTACCTAAAATCCATAAACCTGGGAAGAGCATGAGACCATCATTAATAATATAAATACCCCTACATATTTTCTAGCAAAATGGCTTACAGACAGATTTACAGTTCTATCAAGGTTTCAAAAAAGAAACATTAAAAACTCGTTCCAGTTAATAGAAAAAAATAAAAGATTTTAAAGTTCTACACTCTGATATTTTAATATTTTTCAACATAGTATCTATCTTAATTAAATGTACTTACAAAGCTGTTGATAATGGAATGGTAAATATATAACTAATGTAATAAAATTTGTTTACACTAATGCCATTCACCTACATAAAAACTGGACATATGTTTTGGGAGTGATCCCTGCCATCTTCAGCCTGTTACAAACTGTTGTTAGAAGTGGCGGTACCGCTCACTCCCGAAACATATGTCCAGTTTTTATGCAGGTGAATGGAGTTAGTGTGAACAAATTTTATTACATTGTTATCTTTGTTCCAGAGTATTCCATTTGACAAGCTTTTATCGTTTTTGAACAATTGGTTAAAGGAGTTAGGAGTTAATGAAACTGACAGGAAAGAATACGTCCACCTTACTAACATTTGATAAACCAGTCCTATTTTACATTTGCAGGAGAATTCTATAAACAGAAAACAGGACTCACAATGGGAAATCCTTTGTCTCCCTTTCTGCCAGGTTTATTCATGAGTACATTTGAAACTCACATAATTTCCGCCTTCCCACATTATTTTAAATGCTGGTACAGATACGTTGATGACATTTTTAGTGTAGTGAAAAAAGAATTTGTTGAAGATGCTTTGAAGCTTTTAAATATACAAGACAAGAATATATCCTTAACAGAAACATAGAGAATGTTGCTGTTTTTAGATATAAAATTAATAAGACTCATGGAAATTTAGAATTTGGAATTTATAGAAATAGATAGTTATCATACAGATAACTATATAAAATCAAATGGGTTCAACCTCATAGCTCACAAGTGCTCAGTTTTCAACAGCTTAACATATAAACTGGTGAATTTACCAATCAGTAAAGAGGAGTATAGAAAAGAATTTGAGAAAATACAGGAGATTGCCATTATAAATGGTTTAACAAAAATTTAGGAAACAAAAAAATTAATAGATTCCTAAAGAAGAAATTGATCAAGAATACCGCCACAGTATTAACGAAAAAGAGAGACCGGTTTTTAAAAAATTCACCTACCATCCAGTAGCTATGAGTAAATTCCAAAAAAATTTTAAAGATATTAACATTAAATTGGCACCTGTTAACAGATATACTCTGAAAAGTGCTTTAGTGGACAACAGTTTTAATAACATTCCACAGGAGAAAAGGTCAGGCATCTACAAAATAACATTAAAGAATGTGATAAGATATACATTGGAAAAACTAAAAGTAACATAAGAACACGGTTAAAGGAACATCTCAGGAACATTAAGTACAAACAGAATGATAGGTCAGCAGTGGCACACTATTTTTGGAAGATAATCACGACATAAAAAGAGAAATAAAGTTACTTAAAGAAGCACACAGACATACAAAATTGGACACATGGGAGAAGATTTACATTCATAAGCATAAGGATCACCTTATGAATTTTGACATTACAGGAGAATGCAATACAAATTTTTAGTTTATAAAGAAAAAAATACCATCAGGACGGAGCCACAGGTCCTGATAGATATTAGTTTCTCGTACCAGTCGTCAAATTGGTTGAAGATGGAGAGGATGTCTTCAAAACCGGTCCCACAATATTTAAAAGTAAGTGAAGCATAAGAGTGTGATAGACAACAGATTAGAAATAATTTACATTTAACAAGCTTTACTGTGTGGGTTCCAACAGAATTTTTTAAAAATGTCTTATTTTTTGAAAGTTCTTAAAATGAAATTGTCCTTGTTTTTGTTTATGAATATATTTTCTCAAACTGTTAATTCCATGGGTTTCTGAAGAGCTTTTAAGAATTTTGGTTCATTTTGGAATTTGTGGTTCTTTTGCCAGAAATGATCTGCTATAGCTGATTTTTCCTTGTGTTTATATTTTATATTTCTCATGTGTTCCTTAAATCTTATGGTAATATTTCTTTTTGTTTTGGCTATGTATTTCATATTGCAGGCTTTGCAAGCAATTTTGTAAATGCTTGATTGTTTTCCTGGCAGAATTTTGTCTTTTGTGTGGGTTTTTAGGAGGTTTTTTAAACTACTTGTTTACTGGAGTCAAAATGATATTTGCCTCTTTAAAGATCTTCTGGAATTTTTGGTGTGCCAATGGGTAGAATATGAATTTCTTATATATATGATCTCCTTTGTAGCCTTTTAGTGTGATAATATCTTTTGTTTGTTTTTGTTTTTTTAATTTTTCTATTTTCTTGTTGACTAGATCTATTGTGTAGCCATTTTTCTGTGCTATATCTATGATTTTATGGTACTCAAAATTGTATTCCATCTTGCTTATTGATAGGTTTGTTGATCTGAATGTGAGACTAATCATTATGGCAAGTATATGTTGTTTTTTATATAATTGTCTGTGTGGGTATTTTTTCTAAATATGTCAAATTCCAAATTATTTTGTTCTTAATTATCTAGTGAGTCGATTTGATAATCTTATGCTCCACTTACTGTTAAATTATGCAAAACTAGTTTTGCAGACTTTTGCCTGTCTCCTCAGTTGCAAGCCGACTGTCGGCTTCATTGTTGGTTGGCTGGAGGACTTGGTGTAGCTCTTGTGGACATTTTATGAACTTCTGGATTAATTTGTCTTCTGTTGGGATCTCAAAGTTCATAACCTTATCCTCATAAACAACTCATATACAATGGGAATCCATTATCACCTTTTCTGACTGATTTGTATATGAGTAGTTTACAAATCAGCCAGAAAAGGCGATAATGGATTCCCATTGTATATGAGTAGTTTAGAAATGCACATCACAAAATCATTTCCATACATTTTCAAAGTATGGCGCAGATATGTGAATGATATCTTTACAGTGATCCACAAGAAACTCTTTGATGATGCTTTGAAACTGCTAAACCTACAAGATAAAGAAATTAAATTCACTTCCGAAACAGAACAAAACAACATAATTCCCTTTCCCGACCTAAAGATTATAAGAACAGCAACAATTTGGAATTTGGAATATACAGAAAGGACATGCAGACTGAGAATTACATAACTAAGTGGATTCAATCCCACAGCACACAAACATGCAGTTCTCAATAGCTTAACACATAGACTCATCAACATACTTGTGAATGAGTTTGAATACAACAAAAGAATACCATCATATTATACAAACAGCAAAATTCAATGGGTATGACCAAGAAGCTGTAGATAAGAAAATCAAGAAATTCAAACAAAAGAAGAGGTCAAAGCAAGTTATAACATTGACAGCAATAAAAGAGTCTACCATGCACATAGAATTCACTTATCAACCGTGGGCAAGCAAAAAAATTCCAAAAAATACTCAGAGAGTTTGGGATTACTTTGTCCCCAGTAAACAAGTTTAGCCTAAAAAAATCTGCTCAATTCTGGTGATAATGATAGAATACCGGAGGAGGAGAAGAAGCCAGAAATAGACAAAATCAACTGTTCAGAGTGTAACAAAGTATATATTGGAAAAACGAAAAGAAGCATTGGAATCAAGCTGAAGGAACACTGAAGAAACATAAGGTACAATCAGATAAAGAAATCAGCAGTTGTACATCACTTTTGGAGAGATAAACATGATATAGAAGTGAAATTATTGAAATTTGTAGATCGACCCATTGAGCTGGGAATATGGGAAAAAATTTATATACAAAATATGAGGATAAGGTTACGAACTTTGAGATTCCAACAGAAGACAAATTAATCCAGAAGTTCATAAAATGTCCACGAGAGCTACACCAAGTCCTCCAGCCAACCAGCAATGAAGCCGATAGTCGGCTCGCAACTGAGGATGTAGGCAAAAGCCTGCAAAACTAGTTTTGCATAATTCAACAGTAAGTGGAGCATAAGATTATGAAATCGACTCACTAGATAATTAAGAACATAATAGTCACTTCACTGAATTGGTTCGGACACAAAATTAAATGTTATATCTAAATTATTGCCATTTTTTATAATTTTTATATCCAAGAAGGGAAGAACCTTGTTGTTTTCAATTTCCATTGTGAATTTAACAGTGCTGTCTTATAGGTTGAGTAGTTTTATTACATCCTCTCCATTTTTCATTTACTATTGCAAAGACATCTTCAACATAATGGTACCAACATTTGTATATATGTGGAAAAAGCCGGAACTAATTTTATTTCCAAGAAACTCATGTACATATCTGCCAAGAATGGTGAGAGTGGATTTCCCATTGCTAAACCCTTCTTTTGTATATAACTATTGCCTCTGAATGTGAAGTAGGTTTGATTGATACAAATTTTGGTAAGGTTTAGACATTGTTCTACAACAGCCTTTGAAAAGGTGTCTAAGTGGAACAAAATTAGTGAAATTTGAGTGACCTCAATAATAATTTGTTGTATTATACTATATTTCACTGTGAAAATTCCAGCTATTCAAAACTACTTATACAAAATATGTTTCATAGGCTATTGCCTGCATCATTAGCTATGAGTTGACGGCTGGATTTGTTGTTGGTTGGATGGACTTGGTATAGCTCTCATGGACATTTTACTACTTTTCGATTAATTTGTCTTTTGTTCTGTACTCAAAAGTTCATAACCTTACCTTCATATTTTTCTATAAAATTTGTTTCCCATATTCCTAGCTCCAAAGATCTATCTAAGAATTTCATTAATTTGATTTCCATTCTATATCATGTTTATCACTTCAAAACTGATGTGCAACTGCTGATTGATCTATCTGACTGTACTTGATGTTCCTCTAGTGTTCTTTGAGCCTTATTCAAATGCTTCTTTTTGTTTTGCCAATATGCACTTTGTTGCATTCTGAGCAGTTGATTTTATAGATTCCCTAGTTTCTTTTCATAAGGGTTTCCGGAGTTTAGCAGATTATTTAAGCTGAATTGTTCACTAAGGACAAAGTAATAGGTAGTTTCTTTTCTTGATCAATGTTGTAACCTTTTTTAACCTCTTTTCTTGTTTGAATTTCTTGATTTTTTTGTCTACAATTTCTTTGTTGTATCTATTGTTTTTGCCATTTGTTTTATCTGTGAGTACTCTTCATTGTATTCAAACTCATTCATGGGTATGTTAATGAGTCTATGACTAAACTATTGAGGAATGCATATTTGGGTGCTGTGGGATTGAAGGCACTTGCTTAAATGTAATTGTCAGTATGCATATCCTTTGGGTATATTCCAAATTTAAAATTACTGCCTGTTCTTACAATCTTCAAGTCAAGGAAAAAATCATATTGTCTCTTGTTTTGTTTCAGATGTGAATTTAATTTCTCTATCTTGTAGGTTTAACAATTTCAAAGCATTATCCAATTGGGTTCTTATTAACCATTGCAAAGATATCAACAACATATTTTGCCAAACTTTAAAATGCATGGGAATGATTTGGTGATGTACATTTTTAAAGTACTCATATATAAATCAGCCAGCAAAGGTGATAGTGGATTTCCTATAGCTTAGCAAACAAATATTTGATATAGCTAGAGTTCTCCCTTCATACTGCTCTTTTCATAAACAAGAAGCTTGTACATAGGTAGCCCATGTATTCTTGCCACTGTGGTGTTATCTGCTTTTAATTTTGGATTGTGTTTTTGTCAATGTATTTGTTTATAGGCTGTACATTTTTTTTAATGGATCCAATTTATTTTCATGTACTCTTTCCCATTGAGCAGTTCTTCCATTTTTAACTGGTATTCTACTTTGTCCATAATCAATTTTGTTCTCTATATCTGTTTTTTGTATACTAATGTTATTTTATTCAGCAACTCCAGGATTTGCTTCTGTGCTCTATACCTAATTCTATTTTTGGCATTGCAATCCAGAATTTCCTCCCTTTGTTTCTAATGATGTTCATACTGTCATTATTTAGCCCATTGATCACTGCCTTCAAATCTACTATATATTCCTCTACATTTTTTGAAATGTTAACACATGTCTTCAGTCCTTTATTTAAAAACTTCATTTCTTCTTTGTTAAAATTTTCTTGGATAAATTTATTACATGACAATCACTTAAAAGTATGTGTGTTATACATGGTCAGTTATTCTTCTTAATTTTGCCCTGGTATAAGTTCCTTAGTTTTTTTAGTTGCTTTCTAGCTTTGTTTTTTGTAATAAAGTTGATGTGTCCAAAAGATGTAAACTGCAGGTTTCACATATATAATATCCCAAAATTTTGGTTAGCAGTGAAACATGCTCTGATGATTTAATGGTAAGTGGAGCATAAGAGTATTAAATCGACTCACTAGCTAATTAAGAATATATAAGCAATTCCAATGTATTAATTCCAATGCAAAATTGGTCTTAAATTTAATATTTATGACTGTTTATATTTTCATCTATTTTATTCTCACTTTTCATCTACATTATCCAAAGCTCTTGACCTGCTAACATTCTTTTTATTAATTGAAATTTATAGGAAGTTATAGATGAAAATTTGTTTTCATTTTGGTATTAATAGCCCTTCTGGTTAATGTAACAGCCATATCATTACTCTCCAATCTAACATGAGGTGATATCCACTGTAAGGCTACTTGTTTTTTATTGGAGATAATGACTGTGCAATTTTCTTATTTCTTGTAACAAATATTTTAGGGCCCTAAAATATATTCACTTTAAACAGATTACTATCCTAAATAAGTTCTACTTTGATCAAGGTTTAATTCCATAATTTTTGCTCATTTCTATTAAGTTGCACAATACTATAAATAAAATCTCAGCCCTAACTTGTGTTTGATTCGCAGATCTTCTGTAATGTCAAATAGTACACGATAAACTATTTACTACCAGCTATTTCTAAAAATATGTGCAGTAGATTACCCTACATTTTTTCCCAGTATAATGAAAGGCAATGAAATCTTATTCTGCAGAAATAATTCTTACATTAATAAGATATTTGTACTACAAAAGAAAGGTATATAGTTGGTGACAAACTATGCTAGCAAACCTTTATTCATGACAGAGCAGATAATGTCCGTAGTTGGCCTTCATAATTATTATTAGAGTTACTACTGTTTATAAAAGAGATATATCATAATCTAATACCTCTTAGAGGGAGTATTGACTTTCATCATACTAGATAATAATTATAATCAATTTAACTTCTCTAATTGGAGACTTAAAATGTTTAATATGAAGATGGTTCTATGGTATCCAACAAATTTTCTGTGAAACATTCAAGCTTAGTAACTATGCATTCAGAAATCATATTTATAATTTATTAATATAGATGAACTTTATGATATCAATTAAATGTTTAGCAATCATAAACTATTTTTTTTCCAAACTGTACTTGACATGCCAATGATATTAATATGTGCAATGACATGTAAAACAATTAAGTAAATAAATTAGTGATAATGCTCTCATTGTTTGAGCAAGGCATAAAATCTCAATTAAACATTTGCTGAAGAGTTGATAGAGAGCAAAGGATGTCAACAAGGGACCAAAAACATGTTCTGTGAATAAATTTTGGTAACTAAAGATTTAAGAGTGTGTAATTGACTCTCATCAGCTAAAACATTTAATTATATATGCAAATTCTATCTAATCTGTCGTCTAACACACTCTTATGCTTCACTTAGTTTTAAATATGGTGGGAACGGTTTCGAAGAGACATCCTCTCCGTCTTCAACCAACTTGATGACTGGTAGGAGAAACTAACATCTATGAGGACCTGTGACTCTGTCCTGGTGGTGTTTTTTTATAAAATGGAAATTTGTATTACATTCTCCTGTAATGTCAAAATTCATAAGATGATCCCTATGTTTATGAATGTAAATCTTCTTCCATGTGCCCAATTCTGTATGTCCATATACTTCTTTAAGTAAGTGTAATCTTAAAAGAAGTTAGGAACAGTGAAGTTGTTACATATACAAATGAATCAGTATTGGGTTATACTAAAACTTCACTAACTGATTAGTTCTTCAGAACATGTTTCAAGAGCATTTGCTCTCATCTTCAGCTGGGGACTGACTATAACTCTAGCAGGTGACGTAGTGGCATCTGGTGGTTCCATTAGATAACGGAACAGGAAGTCAATTGGTGGAATGTCAAAATTCATAATTCTATGTTTATTTTTTAAAATATAAATCTTTTCCCATATTGCCAAATCCTTGGGATTGGTGGTAGCTTTTAACAGTTTGACTTCTCCTGCAATGTTATGATCATAAGGTACAAGTATAATCCAGGTACAAGTAAATATAAATTAATTACAAATAATCTTAAAATAGCCAGTATATATGGCTTGCCAAAAATTCACAAACCAATAATGAGCATGAGATCAATCATAAACAATATTAACACCGCCACATATTTGCTAGCAAAATGGTTATCAGACAGATTCAATGAATTACCAAAGTTCAAAAGTAGAAGCATAAATAATTCTATCCAATTAATTGAAGAAATAAAGGATATTAGATTATTACCTACAGATACACTAGTGTCGTTTGATGTGATCTCATTGTTCCCCAGCATCCCTAGAGAAAAACTTTTAATCATTTTACAAAAATGGTTAAAAGAAGTAGGAATCAATGAAATACACAGAAAAAAGTACATACATCTGACAAGCATTTGTATTAATCAGTCATATTTTACATTTGATAAACAGCAAACAGGCTTGACCATGGGCAGTCCTGTATCTCCTTTCCTGGCAAGTCTTTACATGAGTAATTTTGAAACACATATTTCTTCAGCCTTTCCACACTTCTTTAAGTGTTGGTGCAGATATATGGATGATATTTTAGCCATAGTTAATAAGTTAATTGAGGATGCACTAAAGATTTTGAATATTCAAGATAGAGATATAAAATTCACACATGAAATAGAAACAGACAATATGCTACCTTTTTGGATATTAAAACTATAAAGAGTAAAGAAAACTTGAAATTTGGCATATATAGAAAGGACACACATGCAGATAATTATATCAAAGAAAATGGTTTTAATCCTATAGCTCACAAACATGCAAATTTTAATAGTTTGATATGCAGATTGATCAATTTGCCAATCAGTAAAGAAGAATATAACATAGAATATAAAAAAGTAAAATAAATAGCAATTTTAAATGGTTTTAATGAAGATTTAAAACATAATAAGATTAAAAAATTCCAGAGAAAGAAAAGAATTGAAAATTCCACTACATTATCAACAATTAAAGAAAAAATGTCCTTTAAAAAATTTACATATAGTGGAACAGTGATGTATAAATTTCAAAAAATATTTAAAGATGTTAATATAAAATTGGCTCTCACTAATAGATTTACTTTAAATAACGTTTTGAAAGACAATACTACAGATAATACCCCAAAGGAGAAAAAAACTGGGATTTACAAGATTTCATGTGCTGAATGTGATAAGATCTACATAGGAAAAACTAAGAGGAATGTGGGGATACGTCTAAAAGAACATATGGGAAATTTAAAATACAAACAAATAGAAAAATCAGCAGTATCATATCACTTTTGAACTGAAAATCATGATATAAAGGAAAAAGTTGAATTATTGAGAGCTGTACAGGGACCGGTAGAATTGGATATTTGAGAAAAGATTTACATCTACAAACATAAGGATCATTTTATGAATTTTGACATTCCGAAGGAAGAAAATATAAATTTTAAGTTCATAAAAGTTTCACCAGAGAGGAACATTGCTTCTGATACTATGTAACAACAGCCTTTTACACCAGTCGTCCACAGCCGAAGATGGAGATAACGTATCTTTGAAACCGGTACCAAATATTTTTAGGTTAGTGAAGCATGAAGAGTGTTAGGTGACAGATTTAATTCATGTGAGCTTCACTGTGTTAGTTCCATATGGGGGGGGGGAAATTAAAGTTTTTACAATTTTTAAAAAAATTTAAATAAATGGTTTCTTTTCCCAAATAATGAAGTGAGCTTTATAAGAAAAAATTTATCATACCAATCTTTAATATTTGGGGGGGGGGGTCCTATCCAACCAAATCATCATTCTTTTGAGTAAGAGCTGCTTCTTTTGAGGGCATTGAGTTCTCCATGCTCAATTGGTATATTCTGAATATTTCCCATTGTAACTAAATCTTTGTTCAAGTTAGTATTATTAATTGTCAACCCCACATTGACTCATAAGAGTTGCATTATCTCTTTGGGAAATCTTACTTTTATCTTTTTTACCCAACTTCAATTGAACCAATTCAGCTTTAACACTTAACCTCACATGCAGCTGCAATCTATTTTGGAATCACTGAAGAATATTCTAATTAAATCATCTTCTTAATCTATTTATTTTGGATAAGTTCTGTTTTTACCTCTCATACTAAAATAATCCTTAATCTAACATGTATAAACATAAATTAAACTATTACTACCATTGCTATTAAAAGACGGAAAGGACCTACAACAAAACTGGTTTGGAAATTATTTTTCCATAAAGAAAATAATTGCTGAACAGTAAAAGCAGCTGATCAGTGTTTCATGATAGTTCTACCTACTTGCTTCACAGGTATTTAAAACAGAAAGGTTTATAACATGGATATTTACTTCCATTAATTGCATACTAGTTGTAACTTCATACTTCTTAGGACATAGCTTAAGCATAGGATGTATTCAACTTCTAAATTTAACTGTTTAGTGCCCATCTTGAATTATTTTCAGGCAGCGTCACACACAGTGCACAGAAAAAGCTCTTCTGGAAGGACTTGAACTGGCTCGGCAAGGAGAAGAATTGCCTGCACCAGAGTTTGAAACAGTTTTGTTATATCCAGAAAATAATTTATAGTTCCATTTATTGATAAATATATCTTGAAACAGTCTCTTAAAGGCTGGAAGACTGTGATTTTATTAAGATATTGCATTTACAATAACAATGAATTTTTCTGTATTCTTTGTAAAGTGCATCATTATCATGAAGTTGTTGAATTTCAGATATCTTATTATTTGTGTCAATGTTATTTGGCATTATACCTTTCCTATTGCATGAATGAAAAGAACATATGATATTGTTAGACATTTACATTTATCAACTAATGCTGTTAACAAATGTGTGCATTTTATTTGTGTAATTTTCTTCCAGGTTACTGTAAAAGTAAAATGGCACTACATGTTATAAACAGAGTGTACAAGAAATTTGCATAACATATTTGAAAGTAAGCATTGCTAGACCTTAAGTTAGCAAATCTTATACAAATTTGTTATGCTGTTTTTAAAAGAGTACTGAACAAAGAAATACTTTTATACAGAATAACCAAGATGTACTCAAAGATAAATCTGGTGGTGGTAATGGTAACCAATGCATTTTCACATGCCATTCAAGCTGGCAGAGGGGAAAGTATGGTCCATTTTCAAGTTACACACAGATTAGGGGACTGTGTTGTGATAAGATGATGAAGAAAATGGTGAGGGTGAGGTGATGATTATAATGGAGCAATTTACAGGATGAATGGTAGCGGGGGAAACCAAAGTACCTGGGAAAATCTACTCAGGCACCATTTTATCCATTTACAAATTCCACTTACAAATTCAGAGATTGAACCCCAGTTACCTGGTGGAAGGTGAGTGATCTGATTTTTATGTCATAGAACCATCCTTCAAAGGTACATTTTTATGAAATAATAGTGATTAAGATAAAACTTTTTGCTTTGGTTTTCAAAGTCTATAGCACTGATTTGCTTATGGTAAAGAAAATACATAGTGCAAATATACAGGGTGGGCAAAAATTACCGCCCTCAATAGTTGCAAACATATAATTTACATTTGATTGCACATTCCTGTACCAGTATATTACAAAATGTGGATGATATCTTTGCAATGATCCACAAGAGACAGGCATATCTGCACCATACTTTGAAAATGTATGGAAATGATTTGGTGATGTGCATTTCTAAACTACTCATATACAATAGGAATCCATTATTGCCTTTTCTGGCTGATTTGTATATGAGGTTTAGAAATGCCTACAATTGTATATCAAATGCCTTTGATATACAATTGACAAAGTTTAGGAACTATTTTACAGATTGCATAATATACATCAGGACTTTTATGGGTTTTCTCTAATAACTGTTCAATCATCAGTTGCAACTGATACAGATCTTGCAGTTTCTAAAAAAAACATAATTTAACAAATTTTTTAAAAGAATTCATTCAAATTTCACTAGTTTTGTTCAACTTACTTAATCTAAATCTCACCAAAATTTTCATCAATCAAACCTACTTCACATTCAGAGGCAATATATATATACAAAAGAAGGGTTAAGCAATGGAAAACCCACTCTCACCATTCTTAGCAAATATGTACATGAGTTTCTTGGAAACAAAATTAGTTTAATAAATGAAAAATGGAAAGAGGATGCTATTAAACTAATCTACCTACAAGACAGCACCATTAAATTCACAATGGAAATGGAAAACAAGAAGACTCCTTCCTTCCTGGATATAAAAATAATAAAAAATGATAATATACTGGAATTTGGCATATTCAGAAAAGATACCCATACAGATAATTATACATATAAAAAACAACATAAACTCGCAATAATCAATAGCCTCACATTCATATTAACAAATCTACTAATAAGCAAGACAGAATACAAATCAGAGTACAGAAAAATCATAGATATAGCACAGAAAAATGGCTACACATCAGATCTGGTCAAGAAAAAAATAGAAAAATTCAAAAAACAAATAAGACATGACTACACTGAAAGGCTACAAAGGAGATCATATAAATAAGAAATTTACATTCATATAAATAAGAAATTTATATTCCATTCTTTCTTAATTCCAGAAGATTTTTAAAGATACCAACTTTATTTTGGCTCCAGTGAACAAATGTAGTTTAAAAATCCTCCTAAAAACCAACATAAAAGATAAAATTCCACCAGGAAAACAATCTGGCATTTACAAAATCAGTTTCGAAGACTGTAATATAAAATACAAAGGTAAAACAAAAAGGAACATTACACCATGGTTTAAGGAACACATGAGAAATGTAAAATATAGACATAATGAAAAATCAGCAACAGCATGTCTTTCTGGCAAAAAAAAAAAAAAAAAAAAAAACACAAATTCCAAAGTGAACCTAAAAGCTCTTCAAAAATTATCAGTGTGGTAAAATATATTCATAAACAAAAACAAGAAAAATTTAACTAAAATTATTAATTGAACATTGCACAGTGAAGCTAATCATATATTAAGATCATTGTGTGTTTCAGTCGAACTAACACCCTTTTATGTATAACCAATGTAATAAAATTTGTTCACACTAACTCCATTCACTCACATAAAAACTGGACATATGTTTCGGGAGTGATCCCTCCCATCTTCAGCCTGTAGACAAACTGTTGTTAGAAGTGGCAATTGAGTCTCTTGATGTTCTTGTGGCGGCATCTGTTGGTTCTATTAGGAACTTGCTGAGTTCGTCCATTGGAGGGAAATCGAAATTCATTAAGTTTTCCCTCCAAAGGACGAACTCAGGAAGTTCTTAATAGAACCAACAGATTTTCATTACAAAAAACAAGGAAAACTTAATGAATTTCGATTTCCCTCCAATGGACGAACTCAGCAAGTTACTAATAGAACCAATAGATGCTGTCACAAGAACATCAAGAGACCCAACTGCCACTTCTAACAATAGTTTGTTTACAGGCTGAAGATGGGAGGGATCACTCCCAAAACATATGCCCAGTTTTTATGTGAGTGAATGGAGTTAGTGTGAACAAATTTTATTACATTGATTATATATATACCACTCCATAGTCAACAGCTTTGTAAATACATTTAATTAACACTCTTTTGCTTCACTTACTTGTTTAAATATGTAGGACCGGTTTCATGAACTGCGTTCACATTGTCAGCCCATTATGGGGACTGCAGGATAAACCATTACGCTGTGGGGATGTGTAATTTGCTCTGATGGAGGTGTGATGAACTTGAAGTTTATGTTTTCATCACTGGAAGTGTCGAAGTTAATTGAACTGTCTTTGTACTTGTAAATGTAGATTTTCTCACATATTGCTAATTCTGTAGGTCCTTGCTTTGATTTTAATAATTTTGTTTTATTTAATATGTCATGGTTTTCTGTCCAGAAATGAGATTCCATTCCTGATTTTTCCAACTGCTTGTATTTTATGTTTCTGAAATGTTCTTTTAACTTTGTGCCATGTTACTCTTGTTTTTCCAATGTAGATTTTTTCACATTCTGCACAACTTATTTTATACATACCTACTTTTTTCTCTTGTGGAATACCGTCATTAACATTATCAATCAGGAAATTTTTAACATTAAATCTGTTTACAGGTGCTAAGGTGATATTAAAAATCTTTAAGAATATTCTGAAATTTTTTGTAACCCATGGATGATATGTGAATTTTTTAAAAATTAAATTATATTTTTTTGCTGAAAGTATTGTGGTTTCTTTAATAAGTTTTTGTCTCTTGAATTTCTGTACTTTTTTGGGTACTAGTTCTTTGTTATAACCATTTTTAATCACTGTTCTTTTTATTTGTTTGTTTGTGTTCTTTAAGCTATTCTTAAAATTAGCAAAGAAGAATCTGATCACTGATTGAAACCATTCTGTGGATTTCCAGAAGAAAGGTTCCCCGCAGTACCCATTTTATCACTCTATACATTTATACAACACTGTTATCAGGATGTTGAAGTCATCATATAATGAAAACCATCATCTCTAATTTTCCACACATTTCACTTCTTCAACTTGCTTGTTGAGCCTCCTGAGCCCATTCTTCCTCACATTCTATAAATAATTTCCTATTTCTTTACATTTTTTTTTTTCTGAACTTAAATTCAGTACCTTAATCCCAAATGCTTCTGTTGGTAGATGGCTCCACTTCTCCAAAAGTGGTTTCTTTCTTGATAACATAGTTTCTTTATATTCTATCAATCAGTTCTTCATTTATTGTCAATAGAATAATACAAAATGAGCATCTGACATCATCACATTAAACATATGCACCATATAGAAAGAGAGAGAGTGTATGTATGTGTGTGTGTGCGAGCATGCATGCGTGAGAGAGAGAGAGAGATGCCAAAAAGTGTATACACACTTCAAGCAAAGAAAAAACTGTGTTAATATAACAAAACTGAATTCGCACAAACAGAAAATGATGAGCACTAATCATCTTGAACTTTTACAGTTACAACATTTTCTCAAAATGCCCACCATCTGCATCAATACACTTCCAAGTACGTTGAACTACTGATTGAGCAATATTTGCGAAAGTGTGCTCAGCAATTGTAGTATATGCCATTTCAATTTCTTCCCAAAGTGCTGGCAGTGTAGCTGGTTTTCTACGGTAATCAGCATCCTTCAGAGTTCCCCATAGGTAGAAGTGCAATGGATATAGATCCAGAATATGCGGTGGAAACTCAATCGGACCTCTTTGTCCTATTCAGTGCCTTGGATAGTGCATAGGATAGTTCCAGTGCCTGGGGCTTGTTGCTGTGCAAGGCCTCCCAGATCTTGCCCTTGTGAGCATCGCATACAGTACCATGAGTCTCAAATTTGTCCAGAATGCATGCAATTATTACTCACATTAGCGGTTCTGTTTTGTACACACGTCTCCATTACCTTTGAACTTCAATAACCTTCTCGGTTTTCCAATACCACTTCAAAATTGCTTTCTGCTGTCCAAACAATAATCTTGGCCCCATTTTGTTGTAGCAATGCTAGCATAACGTAATGTGAGTCACATCTGTTTACAGAACATCATACGATATTCTTGGTTTCATTTGTTCATTTTTTATTTGTGATAATCTTGACTTCATTTGATTTACCTGTCAAGCAGCAATGCTATCATAATGTGTGTGAGTCACATCTGTTTACAGAACATACACATTACTGTTGTTTTTCCGTCTTTTTTGTCTAAAATGGCTATTTTATTACCTTTATCTGCTTTTATGTATATAACTGGTTTTTCTTTTAGTTTTTTTATTGTCATTGTTTTAAACTCTGTTCTGGCCTATGCAAATTCTTCTCATTATTACAACATTCAACATATTTTTCCCTACCCGTATATTTTTCATAAATTGTATAAACTTAAAAATTTTATGTTATTAAAGTCACCCACATTTCTTGCACTCAAAATTTTCAGTTCTTAATTTATTTTCAAAAATCCTTCTTTTAATTTCCTATTTTCCAATTTTTCTCTCATACCAATTCTTTCCAAAATCTCTTTAATCAAACTGACCTAGTCTCTCTTTGCTTTACCCTTTCTTATAAAATTAAACATTGCTTCAATATTTTCTATTTCTCTAGCCTGTTTATCCTGGACCTATAATTTAATACCCTTTCCACTTTCCCATTTTTCCCTTATTACCTATTTATCCTAACTAAGCTTGAGCTAAAATCTTACAGCATAATAATGCAAAACTTCTTTAGAGAAATAAATTCACTAATATACTTGACTTTATACTAATATTTCATTATTGTACAGTTCAAATGATGTACATTTCTATTTTCATCTCATGAAGGAAAAGTTTTAATGAAATTAAGACGATGTCATCAGTGCAGTAAAAACCAAATTTCATTGATTGGGCAAGATTTTTTTTGGGGGGAGGGAGTGATTAACACCTGTTTTCTGAGGCACCATAGGAGAGGGATACTGATTATAAATGAGATGAAATGATAAACTGAGAAAGAATTTTTTTTTTAAAGAGGAAAGCATTACAGGTCTAAGTTTAGGGTACGTCCCCAGCATTTGCCATTTATGAGGACTGAGGAAAACCTCAGTCATAGAGGATGATCCTGGTGGGAATTGATCCTCAGACCTCCAGCTCATGAGTCTGTGCCTGAACAACCTTGGCCACCCTTGGTGGTTTGGGCAAGGATAGCAGCAAACAGGTATGCATGTACTCGTTAAATGCAGAAATATAACTATAACTATATTTCAAATGGATGAAATAAAAATTGTATCTATAAATGTACTGTTTACAGCATGCACAAATTTTAAAATTTCAATTTAAATAGTTCTTGAGAAAAATTGTAGTGCAAAGCTTTCTGAGCAATTGCCATATTGGAAAGCTGTATATTACAAAGTCGTAAATATCACATATTTAGAACTTTATATATTTGAAAGCCATTAATATATGAAGATATAATTTATAGTGCTCTGGTTGCAATTCTTATCTGTTATTTAAAAACATGTAATTTATAATACAACTATCATAGTTCAGTGCTTCTTTAAAAATACTCAAAGGGATCTCATATCTGTGATGATGAATAAATTAACATTTTATCTAATGCTACCATCTTTTTGTATAAAAATGATACATAAGAAGACCAAAGCTGTTTATAATCAGGTACTCCATTTTACAGGCAGTTAACCTTGTGATAAAACAAAGTAAATAATAGTGTTTCCTTGTGGTAAACTATCCAGATATGTGTAAAAATCAGTTCTGTCATTTCTTGATCAGAGATTACTGATTGCAAAGATTGCACACATTAAAGTATTACCACAGCTAAAGCCAACTCACCAATAATGGTAATAAATAAATAAAAATTAAGCAGTTGGAGAATAGTATGCCCATGTTAAGTGCAACCTAAATGCTCATATCTGGAATGAATTTTATGTTCTATATATCTTAGTAAAGCAAATATAAATTTTAAAAAATAGAGATATCATTCAGAGATAAATGTTTTTGAGCTTTGTGTTTTGCAGAATTACATTGGTATAATGTTTATTCTGTAAAGCAATTCACAGAATCACCAAACTGCATAGACACTTTTATACTGTGAATGAATTCACCACATTTATGGTATTGCACTGAACATTAAAAAAATTATCTTAACATTATTGAAATAAAAATACTGGAGAATGTAGTCACCCATTTTAGGAAAGAAGGTGCTAAAGTTTCTTTTTCTGCACTTTTTGGTACCTCATCTATTTGTCTTCCCGTGCCAAACAAACTGTCAGTAATACTATGAATTACCCTGCAATGTGTAAATAACCTCATGTTTAAGATCTCTGAGCCTGGCTTTAATTGCATGTGAGCCATAAAAGCTATGCTTTCAAGCCAATGTTGATATAAGTTTTGAAAAAGATATTGTATACTTACATGTTTACACATTTATTACAGAAATTAAGAGTAAATTATCACAGAATAAAGTTTCATTGTTTGTGTATTATATCTAAAAAGTTAGCCACAATTTCAAAATTACTAATATAAAAAAATTGGGGGAAAAAAAATAGAATTTTGCACATAGAGTTGCTCTCTCAAACTATGAGGGCTGGAAAGAAAGTAATAATAAAACATTCATAAGTAGGAAACCATTTATTAAAAAAACTGCAGATTCAACATTTTTTCATTGTAATCCTCTGCCACATTTATCATCCTTTGTTACACTTCTGGAAGATTCTGGAAATCCATAGCTATGCCGTTTTTGTTGATGTTTGAGAAGGAACATCCTACTGCAACACTCATGTGGCTTGTTCTGACTTTTGCGGCTAACTCTCTCACTGTACAACAACAACCAATCTCCAGCAGGATTGAATCAAATCAACATATTGCGCTTCAAGAACAAGATGCACCTAATATGCATCTCCCACTCTATTGCTTCCTTGTTGGAAGTCTTATGTCCCCTTACCACTTTCTATATGGCAAAGTTTCATTGCCATAGGCTTCATGTAGACCTGCATTACATTCCCTCTCGCAGGTTCAATCCCAGTCAGGACTGAGATTTTTTGGGTGTAAAAATCTTAAGTATGGCTTCCTTTGGAAAGGAAGTAAAGTCATCGGTTCCATGTCACACATTTACGGCATGATAAAGAACCTCAAGCCTGAAAAAAGAGGCCTCTGAGCAAAATTTGTCGGTCATTTCACACCCTGAATTGAATGGGATGCTGATGACCTGAGATGTTATCGTGCTTTTAAAACATGCCACCTTAATTTTAATCCATGCACACAGCTCACTTTTAGAAAACATTACTTTACAGCAGTCCAAATTGCACTATTACTCTACAGCTTTGTATTTGTCTATCTGCAGATAGTGCACTAATGTGTTGAACAGTTCTAGACATGCCTAAAACCACAATTTTGCCACTGTTTTCTTTCTAACCCTCATTAGAATAATTAGAATATAATATATTTTGCTTTTGTTGTTTGGAAGCTGATAAAGATATTTATTTTTATGCAAAACTAATCATTTTATATTTAAGCTGTAATTTCCCAGCATAATGCATTACAAAGTAAAATAACTAAAATGTCCAGCAATGATTTTAGGTGCCTGGCAGTGCAGTATGCTATACTTAAATTTAAGATATGTGCATAAAATTCAAAGTTGTATAAACTATTAATACTGCATTTCTGTGTTTACCAAAACACTCCTATTCCTAAGCTCATGTTAGCATTGTTATTGTTAAGCATTTTAAATGCTGTGTAAGAAGTACTTTAAAAATGAGATAATCAATATAATCTCTCATGAAATAATTTCACAAAAATTTATATGTATACAATTATTCCTTAATACATATGTGGGAAACATTCAGAGATAGACAGAAGGCCTATGCACATATTTCTTGTTTCAAGTTAGAGATATTACTGAATTTTTTAAAGCTGTGTTTATCTTTAAATGAAGTGCTCAGAATAATTATATGTACTGTGTCCTTGAACACAAGTTTATAAATATGAAAGGCTCAGTTAAATAGTGCTGCAACTCAAAAATGTAAAGTTTTCAGGATACCTCTACTCTTGTTTGAATTTTAAAACAGGTTACATCATTGACAGCAAAAAAAAAACCTACCACTGACAAGAAATTTACATATGATTTGGGCCACCAAAAATTCCAGAAATTACTCAGAGAGTATGGGATTACTTTGTTCCCAGTGATAAACAAATTCAGCCTAAATAATCTGCTCATCTCCAGTGATGATAGAATACCTGATAAGTAGAAACAGGGAATATATAAAATCAATGTTTGGGATGCAACAAAGATTATATTGGCAAAACAAAAAGAAGCATTGGAATTAGGCTAAATAAACACTGAAGAAACATCAGGTACAATAAAATAGATAAACCAGTGGTTGTATATCTCTTTTGGAGAGATAAACATGATATAGAAATGGAAGTCAAATTACTGAAATTCATAGATAGATCCTTGGAGCTGGGTATATGGGGAAAAAATTATAAAAAAAATATGAAAATAATTTATGAACTTCAAGATCCCAACAGAAGATAAATTTATCCAAAAGTTCATAAAATGTCCATGGGAGCTACACTAAGTCCATCCAACCAACAGCGAATCCTGCAGTCAACTCACAGCTGATGATGTGGGCCAAAGCCTGCGAAACATGTTCTATATAATTCAAGGGTAAGTGGAGCATAAGAGTATTAAATTGACTCACTAGCTAATTAAGAATATATTAATTACTTTACTGTATTAGTTTCAACACAAAATTAAATTTATATTTAAGTATTCTAGTGTTATAAATATTTAAAAAAAATGACAATATTTGAGTTGTAGCACTATTGAACTAAGCTGTCAATGCAACGTGAATTTAACTCATCCTGTCAAACACTCCAGGTGTTCTTGTTCAGCAAATTGGCAAATAATTTGAATATTTGACTCAGAAGGAATTATTAATTTGAATGTTGATTACATTTAGGAACTAAAATATCAGGTAAAACCTCTTATAAGAGTTTGCTTATATTTTTGATTACAGAAAAAGCACTGACTTCTTCTATTAATCTTTAAGATGAGTGAAAGATCCAATAGTTTTGATCATTAGAATAATGGTCTGATAGCAATGAAAATGTTAATAACATTTTGGAGTTTATTTGAAGTTACTGAAACAAATAAAACAATCATTTTGGCAAGCTAATGCATCAAATTTTCTGACTGAACATTTTATGAATCATAATATGAAAAATTAGTTTGGAACTAATGGATTTGGTTCTTATATCACATATTGTTTTTCTCTCTTTTAGATCCTGTGTCTGTTTCTTTATGTTAAAAAACATATAGCAAAAAAAAAAAAAGTATAGATGGCTGAATTTACCATGTCCTGTTCTCACCCCCCCCCAAAAAAAAATCTTTCATGTCAATTTTTGTAAATTAAAAATACATAGTAAATGCTTGGAGCTTTTATGTATGTCTTTTGTCTGCCAAAATTTTGTTTACTGGCAGCTGGTAACTATGCGTTTCTTCCTAGGATTTGCTCATTAACTTCTTATATAATGAAATGTGGTATGATAATATATTTGTCTCAATTTTCATGTGTGGAACTTGTGATCAGTATCTATGTTGTACTTAGTGGCAGTGTACCAACTTTTAAGTGTCTAAGCCTGAAGTCAAGATTAAGTCAGTTATTTGGGTATTTATACTATAGTGAATCAAGCCAGCATTTTATTCAGATTGAAAAGTAAACTACTGGATGATATTAAGCTTAGAAGTGTTGAACCACTTTCACCAAAATATTAATTTCATTTAATCATTCTGGCACTGTCATAAATAACATAATATTAACATTCATTTAAGAGCTTTCGAGAAATAAGAAATTTTTAAAAAATTCAGTTCGAAGTCACACAGTGAAGCTTGTTAAATGTAAATTCTATCTAATCTGTTGTCTAACACACTCTTATGCTTCACTCATTTTTAAATATTGTGGGATGGTTTCAAAGAGACATT
Organism: Metallyticus violacea; assembly: GCA_030762175.1. Classification (NCBI taxonomy): domain Eukaryota; kingdom Metazoa; phylum Arthropoda; class Insecta; order Mantodea; family Metallyticidae; genus Metallyticus; species Metallyticus violacea. The sequence goes on from CM060839.1 coordinate 97,329,107, forward strand.
CTCTCCATCTTCAACCAACTTGACCACTGGTACCAGTCATCAAGTTGGTTGAAGATGGAAAGGATGTCTCTTCGAAACCACCGTATTTAAAAATAAGTGAAGCATAAGAGTGTGTTAGATGACAGATTAGATAGAATTTACATTTAATATTAACATGTTTTACTATCAGGAAGAAAGCATCATTAATATAATGATAGCTTACTGAAAATAACATAAAACCATACAAAAGTCCAGTAAGCAACTTAACCATTATTAAACCAGCAACAATGCTGCAGTGGCATTTTTGACATAGTGATATAACATGGCAAGCTTCCAATTCATGAAGCATTTACTTGAGAAAATGACTCAGAAAGTCAAAAAGTAGAAAAAAATAGATGAGTGAGAATGTAGTATGGAAAAGTGGATGGCATTATTTAATTACTTTTAAAAGTGGGTACAATACAGGCATTACCTTTCACATTTTTAACATATACTAACTCTTTTTATTATTGCTGAAAGTTATACATTCCCAACATTTTTTTTCCTGAATTTCCAATAAGGGATCTTGTGAAACAAATATAATGAATTGCACCATATGAAATTAAACAATAAAAATTCTATGGTACAAGGAGAAGAGAATGCAACCATATTAACACAAAATTATCCAGAGACTCATATTTTGTTGTTCTTTAATCTTTAAGTGCTACATGGATTGTTTATTATTTTGTTATCACTACTAAGCAAGAGAAGAAATAATACAGTTTATATGATACATAGAAGTTATCTGTATGCAACCTTTCCACAGTGACAGAAGATAGTTTGACTGAGTGATTAAGTTTGATGTAAAGATTGATGGTAATATTTCTTCATGCTAGATTTACCTGTAAAACTATTAGGCTAAAATAGTGTCATAGATAAAATTAAAAAATGTTTCCATATAAAAAGAACGGTTCACATGTTTTATTAATTTATTTTTTTAAAATAAAGCTATAATTGTCAATACAAATGTTTTTATTGAAGAAATATCCATACCAGATTTTTAGCTAAGGGTGACAAATGTATTTTTCTTATAAGTAATTTTATTTATTTTCATTGTGTATACTATCTGTGATATAAATTTAAAACATCATATTTATTCATAAGAGTTTCAAAATTGGTGGAATAGCTCCAGAGAATTATAATAGTTGATAGGTTAGTGCTGATGGTCCCCAAACTTCACCAGAAACAGAATGGAGGTTTTAGCTGCTGGTTAATGAAACCTAAACTGTGCAATAAATTGCTTTTGCACTCCTTTGTCAATATAGTTTCCTATTATATGTGGACAATAAATACAAGCCTTCCCATCATGTACTATACTTTATGTATTATATTGCTCATAACACAAATGTACCAACTGTTGACAATCTGTAACAATAGCACAGTCAAATGTATTGCTATTGCTGAGGATAACAAATATGTGGTTGGTTCATGGGCATGCACAATACGTAGGCTAGAGAGTAGTACACCATGTGTGTCCCTCCCTAAGCATGGTTCTCATACATTAAGGTAAGTCCATGTCAAATTTCACACTGAATGACATCAATTAGTTTGAAAGTTGTAAGAGAAAAGTCAGAGGCCAAGAGTAAGTGAAATATTTAATATTTTATACCGTTGAAAAATTAATTTATTCTGAACTACTGCTAAAATGAAGTATGGCACATTAAATACATGTTCATTGTATGCATGTCTCCAACCTCTTGAAATGGTTACTAGATAAATAAAAATGTATTACCGTCATTATTTAACAAATATGTTACAAAAAATTTAAGCATATGAGTTCAGTAATTTTTTTAATTATTTTTCATATGCTTCTTATTATTTTGCCATTTGTGTTTATTTAGTTTCAGAAAGCTTGTTTCTGTTGTAGTTATAGTTTGGTTATGTACAGTGTGTCCAGTAGAACCACTACCAATAAGAAATGTGAATATCTCCTCACTCAGTTAAGTTAGAAATATGATTTTCATCTTATCTTGTGAAGAAACACTCTACATTTTGTAATAATAAAAATTATGATGCTAGTGCTATGGCATGGCATGATCACCAATTAGAAACAGTCTTGCATGTGATTGGCATAATTTGGAGGAGCTCCATCTTGCTGAAAGAAGAACCCTTATGGCATTTAAGGGAGTGCATAGTTTTCCAGCATATCAAAGTATTTGTTCCTGTCACTATACTTTGACACTGTATGAAGAAGAAGGGTTCAATCACAGAGTCACAAGTCCAAAGCACTCCACATGTTAACTTTAGGGCTATCATATTCCTATTCTATTACAACATGCAGGTTTTCTTCTCCCCATATAGTACAGCTATCCTGGTGCACTTTACCAGACATGTGGAAAGTTACATCATCTGAGAATGTGACATGATTGAGGAATCCATTGTCATGATCAATGTGAGATAACAATGAATTGGCAAACTCGGCCTATCTGTTTATCATTTGGTTGCAACTTCTGCACAATTTGAATTTTGTATGCTCTAAGTTGCAATCTTTTATGGACAATATGTGAACAGTGGACTTTGGAATACCCAGGTGAGCTGGCCTGTTGAATTGATTTCTGCAGGCTACACTGAAATGCTTACCTAACATCTTCAACTTTAGCTGCAGAAACTATTTTTTTGTTGCATCCCTTCTTTCTTAACGTAGAACCTGTTTCTAGCAGCAGATTATGCCATTTCACAATGGTATTATGCTCTGCAGCATTTGCACCACATTTCTGCCTGAATCTTCTTTGCACTGCAATTGGGAACTTTAATTCAGCTAACCAAAAACAACATTTCACTTTCTCTGAACCGTGAATTCCACCATTTTAACTCTTTGTGTTCTCATATGACAAACAGGTGTACTAGCATCATAATTTTCATCATTACAAAATTTGGAGAGTTTCTACACTAGATAAGTCGTATTCTAACTTAACTAAAGTCAGGATATATTCACATTTCTTATTGGTAGTATGCAATTGCATTCTACTGAATGCACTGCATTTATGAATAGAGATGAGTAAAAATGTTACAAAAAAACACTTAAACATTTGAGTTCAACAATTTCTTTGATTATTATTTTTCATGTGAATAACTATTATAAAAAATTTATGCTAACATCCTTCCCATCACCAACTAATTTTATGTATCAACTTCATCATCACTTCATCATTTTTATCACTTGTAGTCTCCTCATGTTTCTCACTAGACTTTTTTTTAACAATACTTTGTTAACATACAAAGTATTTGCATATAAAATATCTGAAACTGAATTTTACTAAAGTAAATCCTTTCATAGAATTTATGGTAATTCTATTTCTTTCCTTGGTCCATTGGGTTTATATTAGAGAAAAGAACCTTTAACACTGCCATTTTGGCCTTGTAATGCAAAAAACAGTTAAGTCATCTTCAAAATCTCCGCATACTTTTCTTCACTTTTACAAAATTTAATATAGTCCCATTATTTTTCTTTGCCTAACTCTGTTTTCCCACCATAAAGTGACATATTTCTTCAAAACATTTACTGTCATCAATTAGTACACCTCGATACTACATATCACCAGTATGAGGTCAGATTTTGAAACTGAAATCATCAAAAGATTAAGATTGATTCAATTAATTATACTCTTGAAGCTATTAAAAGCAACTTCCATCATCAGCAGAAGATCAACTGGTAGAAGCATACTTTATAGGCTGTTGGAGAAATTTATTTAATATATCCAACAATGGTGTCTTGGAGTTCATGATGTGGCTCTTATTTTTAATCATATTAATTTTTCCCATGTCATTAGTTCCAAAGCTTTGCAAGTGTGTTTCAATAATTTTTTTTTTTTATTAATTTGTCGATTTCAAAAATATTTCAGAAATATCCTTTTCAAACAAATAGAGAAATTGGCGGTAGCACCCCACTTTTGGTCAGAAAATCATGACATTTATAAAAAACAAAATTATTGAAAAGTACTTGCAAAACTTTGAAACTAATGAAACAGGAAATGCTAGATAAATTTTACAGTTCATGAACTCTGAAATTTAAGGGATAATTGTTTCATAACCAAAAGGTGACATCCAAAGATTTAAAATATAGATTTCAACAATATATGCATACATGGTTTTTTTCAGATCAAGGGAAGATAAAGTCTACATTAGCAACGTTCTGTATAACATTTCCCAAAGCTCATAATTTTATCATGTTTAAAGAAGTTTGTAGTAAAATACTTTCTTTAGCTAAATAAATATATACAAATATTCAAAGACCAACAAAATGTTTTATTCTGCTTTGGAATATGATTTTTAAGAGATTGATATGGCTAGTAATATATTAAATATCTTAGCATGGATGGAAGTGCATTTCCTAAAGCCTTTGGCATATGAATGCTCACATAAAATGAAGAAGAAGAAGAAGAAGAAGAAGAAGAAGAAGAGGAAGAAGAAGAAGGAGGAGGAGGAGGAGGAGGAGGAGGAGGAGGAGGAGGAGGAGGAGGAGGAGAATTGTTAGCAACACCATTAAAATAATATATATTATCATGTAAGTTTCAAGTAAATGTGTAAGTTGATAAGTCTTTCTAAATTCAATGTGTAATAAAATACTTCTAATTCAAATAGGAAATATATATAAATGCATTGTAAATTTTTAAGTAATACTTTTAACCCATATTCTAAATAAAAATTGGCAATTATTGTTAAGTACATCATTTCCTTCCTGTTGTTTCACTATCAAAGTTAAAATATTTTGAAAAGGATATAATAGGGACAACAACTATAACAAAGAATCTTGTCAATTGATTTATCTGTATTTAAATTATATTGTGGATATGTATAAAATATGAAATTATCTACACTGATTCTAATATTTTAGGATTAGATTTAGATTCTTAGGGGGCAGAGGAGGCCTTGCTCAAGGATGTGCCTACAATCTCAGTGGGGGGAGCACCTCCAAGAGGAAGGGATATGGTGAGGTAGACACCAGTTGACCAAGACCCAGTATAGTAGGCATGAACAGACATGAAGTTTTTATATTTCCATATAGCACACCCATGCCATGAAGCTGATGGTGCCCTTTCCAAGGGGTTTGAGTACCTCAGGAGAGTCATTTCTATACCAGTTGCCAAGGCAGAAATCTTTCCGAAGTGCAAATCACTGTAACATTGCGCATAGCTCACTTTCCTGGCACTTTCATCCCTGTAACAGATCAAAAGAATTGAAATGAGATGAAAAATTCCCGGATAGTAAATATCCATTGCCTAAATGACCAGGGGAAGTCATGAAAAAAATACCCAATGTCAGGATCAATAGCCCAAGGTATTTGAATCAGGGATGTCCCAAATGTGAATCCCAAGCATTACCACCTGAGCCACCCATCTCAGTTATAGTTCAGTAATGAAGTTGGATGCCTTTATTGTTCATTGTGAATTCTTTATGGTATAGAATTCAATATGCTAAAAAGAGAAATCTGCAAAAATTAATCTGATGTGACTATGAACTGAAGTTTCTAATTTTAATATTAATGAAAGTATGGTGATGTCATCATATTTAAGATGATATTGTATTTGTTTTTTATTTTCAAAAAATTTTGTTATTCAACGTCCTCATTTTAGAACATTTTGAAGGCAACAGTTCTATCAAGGACATAGAAATGATCATTTATAGATAGAAAAATTATGTTGGAATAATCAGAGACTATGTGGAAAAGTGACATGATTGTTTTCTTTTTCTTATCTCTAAAAGTAAGTTAGACTGGAAACTCACCTTTATGTTTGTTTACAGTTATTTATCATAAAAAATAAAAACCAAGGTTAGAGACAAAACCTTTGAAAAAATGAAATCACCACAGGAAACTGAAGATTCTCTGCAATCATCAAGCTAAGCATAGATTTCTGGAGTGGCATTAAAGGTATACTTCATAACTAGAACTAGGCCATTGCTCTGTTTGTTTTGTGACTCTCCATGCAAAAAGAACTTGTGTCAAAAGTCTAGCTGTATAAGCAATAGTTATTATTTGCAATAGCTATTCATTTGTGCTACGAATAGTTTTAACGACTGTGTGTTGATGGTGATGGTGGTGGTGATGATGATAGTTGTAAAAATTTTTTCTTGTCAGTGTTGGATGATGATGATGATGAGGAGGAGGAGGAGGAGGAGGAGGAGGAGGAGGAGGAGGTTTTCTTGTCAGCATTGGATGATGAGGAGGAGGAAGAGGAGGATGATGATGAAGATAATGATGATGATACATTCATTGCTGTCACTAGACTCGTGATACACAAGTTTCAGACATTGTCAAAATTTAGAGTTAACTAGGTGTGTATAAATATAAAACATTGGTTGAAATAATTCATAATATAGTTATAAAATATAGCATTAGAATAGCAAAGTTTAACAGAATCAGTATACAATAACTTATTCTTAGATCATTTTAGTACATATTTACAAGAATTAAAGGAAAATTACACATTTTATCTACAATTACCTATAATTTGTTCCACCTGTATAGGCATTGCTCAATCAAGATTACCTTTAGATCTCTCTCAAATTTCTCCCTTTTTTTAATTTTAAAGTCTCTTGTAGTTTGTTGTGAAAAATTACACTTTTGATAAGTTGGCCACATTCTGATGCTTTTTTGTTTAAGGTGACTTGATATAGATTAGCTTTTCCCCATGTATCATAGGTTTGGTATTGGTTATTACTGCTTATTGATATTTACAATTAATAGGATTAGTCTGTATACATACAGCAAGATCACAGTTAACAAGTTATTTTCTCTAAAGACTGTTTGACATGAAGTGCTTTTATAAAGTCTGTAAATAATTCTTATAAAGTGTTTTTGTAAAATTAATAGCCTATGTAGGTTACCATTAACTGTGCTACCCCAGGATTCTATGCAGTACTGTATGTGAGGATAAATTATATCACATTATGCTATTTTTTGTAGAGCAGTATTCAGATATTTTGAAAGTTCCCTTAACAGATGTAGCCCCATGCTTATTTTCTTGCATATGTAGATTTTAAATAGTTTATAAAATACATTCCATTTATTCTCAACTTTATCGGTGTTATAAACCTCCTCCCAATCCTTGTTTCATAGTACATTTGCTAATTTTATTAGATTGGTATCTTTTAGTTTTCTAAATGTTTTAGTAACACCCTTGTTAATTAAGTATTCAGTCAACAACAGCCAATGATGGGAGGAACCTCTCCCGAAACTAGTCCAAAGTTTTTAAAATAGTAAGTGGAGTTAGTGTTAACAACTGAACACATTAATGTAGTATACCCTTGTTAATTTTTTTATGCATACTACTTATATCTAGATACTGTGCATAATGAATTGATAAATAAGACTTTATTATCCCAGTGTCTACTACTTTATTTATCATATTAGTACCTATATGATCAATAGTTGTGGCTGTAAAGGGAGTAACTCTCATTAGTTCATAAATTGTGTCAACTAAGTTATAGCTATCAAGTAAAATGTTCAGATTTTTATATACATTTTCATCCATTAGATCTACATGGTAGTTATATGTCAGATTCCTATCAAGGTATAATCCCAAGAAATTAGCACATTGAGTTGATTCTATCACTTTTCTAATTAACATTATTTCAGGATTATTACTCTTATTGTTGTAATGCTGGAAGTGCAAAATTGTTGTCTTGTTTAAATTTATTTTTTAGATTGTTATTTTCAAGATATTTCAGCTTGACTGCTAAGGAGTCTACTATTAATAGCTTTACACTCTCTACTTTCTCATCACAAAATAATTGTGATGTATTATTTGCATATGAAATTACTTTACATTTCTCAAACTGAGGGATATCATTCACACATATATAAGATATGAAGAAGGGCCAAGAAATGAACCTTGAGGTACTCCACACTTTACAATGTCATACTGTGATGAAATTGTTTTAATAATACTATCAATGTTATTCTGTATCCTGGTGAATTGTTTGAAAATATCTATCAAACTTACTGCTTTCTTTTACTCATTACATTGAATAAATTGCAGAATTAGTACCCACATAATATTCGATCTTTGTTTTGTTTTTCAGTGCACAAAGACAAGGTTTAAAGCTGGCAGATCGCAGTCATGCACACTGACTGTCAAGATGAAGGATGTATATACAACTGAGTCAGTATTAGGTGACACTAAAACTTCACTAACTGATTAATTCTTCAGAACATGTTTCAAGAGTATTCGCTCTCATCTTCAGCTGGGGACTGACTAACTCTAGCAGGTGGCGTAGTGGCATCTGGTGGTTCCATTAGATAACGGAACAGGAAGTCCATTGGTGGAATGTCAAAATTCATCACTCTATGCTTATTTTTTAAAATATAAATATTTTCCCATATTGCCAAATCCTTGGGATTGGTGGTAGCTTTTAACAGTTTGGCTTCTCCTGCAATGTTATGATCGTAAGTCCAAAAGTGATCTGCCAAAAGTTTTTCACATTCAATGGGAAAATTTACCAACAAATTTCTGGCTTAGCTATGGGTAACCCCCTTTCTCCATTTCTGGCAAATTTATTCATGAGTGCTGTAGAAACACACATTACTACGGCATTCCCTTTAACCTTCAAAGCATGGTTTTGTTATGTGGATGACATTCTGGCAATAGTTCCAAAAAAACAAACAGAAGATGCCCTAAAATTACTAAATTTGCAGGACCAAAATATTAAATTCACTATGGAATTGGAGGAAAATGGTCTTTTACCGTTTTTGGACCTAAAAATATACAGGAGAAATGTCATAATTTCATTCGGCATATATAGGAAACCTACACATACAGATAACCACATAAAGAATAACAGTTTCAACCCTAAACCACACCAACATGCCATTATAAACAGCCTTGTCCATAGATTGGTAAACATCCCACTCAACAAAGAATAATATTCAGCAGAATACCGTTATATCATCAAAATAGCCCTCAACAATGGATTCAGCAGCTCTTTAGTTGATAAGAAGATCAAACATTTCAAAAGACAGAAAGATATTAAAAACACTACAACTCTCTCCACGATAAAAAAGGAAGTGGTTTTTAAAAGATTCACATATCATCCATGGGCCAACAGGGCATTCATGAAAATCTTTAAAAATTATGATATATATTGGCTGCACAAAATAAATTTAGTATTGGAAAGCTTCTGAACAGCAACAAAAAGGATGTTATTCCACCCAGCAAGAAGTCAGGAGTGTATCAGATAGACTGTTTGGAGTGTGATCAGATATATATAAGTAAAACAATACGAAATTTGGAGACAAGGACCAAAAAACACTTCAGAAACTTAAGATATAAACAAGTGGATAAATCGGCGGTTGCAGATCACTTTTGGACTTACGATCATAACATTGCAGGAGAAGCCAAACTGTTAAAAGCTACCACCAAACCAAAGGATTTGGCAATATAGGAAAAGATTTATATTTTAAAAAATAAACATAGAGTGATGAATTTTGACATTCCACCAATGGACGTCCTGTTCCGTTATCTAATGGAACCACCAGATGCCACTACGTCACCTGCTAGGTTAGTCAGTCCCCAGCTGAAGATGAGAGCGAATGCTCTTGAAACACGTTCTGAAGAATTAATTAGTGAAGTTTTAGTGTCACCTAATACTGACTCAGTTCTATATGTAACAACTTCATTGTTCCTAACTTCTTTTAAGATTACAATTTCAAGGGTGTATATTGCTGCTGATAAGGACAGTTAGTGCATGTTTAGGTTTGGAACAATGAGGAGTTACCTACCGTATTATTATGTTTCATTTCTCTGTTTGCCATGGTTCTGAGATTTAATGTAGAACAATGCATTTTCATTTGCTGTAACTGTTTAAGAGATGAATCAATGGCTCAGTGTTATGCAGAATTTCAAGAACTGTTTCTGCAGGTTTATCCATCTGACAGTAGCATGTTATCTGCTTCTCTTTCATATGTGAACGATATGTTTTTATCTTGTATATTCAGAAGCTTTATGGCATTGTTAATGTGTTTTTTGTTAACTATGGCAAATATGTGTTTTTGTTAACTATGGCAAATATATCGTCAACATATCTGTACCAGATTTTAAATATGTTGTGAATGCTGTGGGCATGTATGTTTCAAATCTGCTCATGAAGAGGTTAGCTAGAAATGAAGATAAGGGGCTGCACATAGTAAGTTCTGATTCTTGTTTATAGAAATTGTCCTTGAAAGAAAAATAGGATTGATTTATGCAAATTTCAATGAATTTTATATATTCCTTTATGTATGCATCACTAATTTCATTTGTTCTTGGCTTATCATGGAGATAAGTGAGAAGTTTATTTTTAGATATAATTGGAAACAGAAATTCTACAATGAAAGATACAAAAGTGTCAGTACATTGTAGTTTTATATCCTAATAATGGATTTGTTACTCACCATTATCATTTAAATGATTAAGAAATATGTAATTAATACAAACCTGATAAATAACATAATAGTGATATTAGATAAAGAAGAATATAACGTGAGAATGCAAGAGTTGCTAAAAACAAAGAACTTGCACATGTCCAGTCAATATTAATTCAGTCCATGAGGCTCTGAAAACATGCACAATAATCCCAAAAGTAGCAGAATACAAAATAAAACAGAATAGCCCAATCGTAGCTAAAATATACAGTTTACCAAAAATTCACAAGAGAGTAATTAACAACTTAATGCACATACTTATGAACCTACCTATTAACAAGAAAGAATATAAGCAAATAGAAAGAATAGCAATTAAAAATGGATTTAGTAAAAGATGGTTTGCAAAAAATGTACAGTAGCTCAAGAGGCAAAAATTTATATAATAAACCACAACACTTTCTGCATGAACGGATAAGATAATTTTTATAAAATTTATATTATCCATGGGCCAAGTACAAATTTCAAAATATTCTAACTTTAATATTAGATTGGCACCTATAAACAGATTTAATGTTATAAATCTCCTTGTGGCAATATTAATGAAAGTATCCCCCTGGAGGAAAAAACAGGCATATACCAAATAAAATGTGCAGAATGTAAAAAAAAAATCTATATTGGAAAAAACAAAGATAAAGGTTAAAAGAACACTTCAGGAACATAAAATACATACAAATACAGAAATCAGCAGCAGCATCTCATTTCTGATAGAGAACCACGACATAGTGAAAAAGGCAAAATTATTAAAGTCAGCACAGGAAAGCACAGGGCTAGAATTGACATTTATAAATACAGAGATTTTTTAATGAACTGTGGCACTTCTAGGGATGAAAACATAAACTGTAAGTTCATCGCACCTCCACCAGAGCAGAATATGCATTCCAAAGGAACACCGTGAATTATCTAGCAGTTTACAGGTAGCTGAGAATGGACAATGGTCAGCGAAACATATTCTAAATATAAAGTAATAAGTGGAGTCAGTAAGAGTGTGTAGTTCAACTCAGTTATACATTTGTCTTAAATCTATATTAATTTTTATTTTACTTCTTGACAGATTATTCAGAAATAAGCATTCTTCATGAAGGAAATCTTAAGCACAGCAAACACATAGACAGTCAAGGGCCTTCTGCTATCATCATGGAAGACTATGAATTCCAATGTGATGGACTCCTTAGGGCAGGAAGCAAAACTATCCATTCATTGTATTTTCCAGATTGGCAAAGATTCAGAATTGCTGTCTTTGGGTAATTACACAGAAAAAGGAAAAGATGATATCTGATTGTGGATAGTCTGCAAAATAAGGTGATGCACTAGAGTTTCCCATCCAAGAAGATAATGGTTTCACAAGCCACCTTAGATATATGTGGTTTTGCATTATCATGCAAAAGAATAACACCTTAGCAATTTATGAGTACAGGGCCCTTAATTTTCAGCTTTTCATAGACATACTCCAGTTGGTAGGGTACATAAAGGAGTTGATTGTTCAGCCTGCTGGCAGTAGTTCATATATACAGTTAACCAAACATAGAGCATATTATTCTTTTGCAGTATTGGTGGTTTTAGCTGTTTGCGGATAGATTCTTGGCGGCCAAACAGGATGTGTTGTGGGGGATCCACTTCTGATCACATGTCAGCTGTCTGTCATGAAAGGGGTACTTCTAATGATATGACAATGCATCACTTATGTGGAGCCTAGCTCTCAAGTTTATTCTTTTTCCTTGCTGATGCAGATGTTGAACTGCTTTACCACATCCTCACAAGTCTAGCTGTTGTTAGTTTCAATAGTCCCTAAAAGAGCTTAGTTATTCATTATTGTTAATCTTGCTGTCCATGGCTCTTCTTCAAGTTTTTTTGCTTTTCTGGAAATTCACAAACCATCTTTGGCCATCTGTTCATTCACAGACTTATCACAAAGGACTTGAATATTTACTACAGTTGTATTGTTCCCCAATTTAAATTTATAGAGCATACAAGCTTGTGTAATCATTTTTAGGATGCTCGTGTTTGACCATGCTTCTTGAAATACTGGGTAACACAAGGAAAATTTTAATTTACCAGCTAAATAGCCTTAACCTTTGGAAACCATTAATTCCCTTTTTAACATTTTTGTTGCACATTTATTGCTGTTTGCACTTAAAGTTTGAGCAGCACAAAAAACTATTACAACTTTTTTTGGTCAATTGTATACTATGACTTGAGCCATACATGCATTTGCAAACATTGGCATTTCTTGGAACGCTGGGCCAAATTCAACAATGAAAGGAAAGGAAAAGTCACACCTGTATTTGTGAGGAACACCATTAAAAGAAACAATAGCATACACCAGAAGGCAGCAGAAACAAGGTAATTGAAATTGAAAAGAGCTTACACTATTAAAAATATTACATGAAATAAATGTAGATATTTACGATCTGTATTTAAAACTAATGAAAAAACTAGGATTTCACATTTGAGAAAATATACAACACCATCTACATCAAAATTTAAGTGTACAAATGAAAAATAAAACCATAAATTAAAAAAGAAACTCCAGAACTTACAAAAACATCAAATAAAAATGATAAAACAGTTCCACCCTCACGCACGCACGCGCACACACACACACAACAAATAAAGTAGTTAATCTTTCTAGTGCCACATTTTCCGAAAATGAAATCAATCTCCTAAATAAAGGTTAAAAACTTGTATAGATTTCTCAGATAATATAGAAGATTACATAGCCAGCATAGACATAGCCACCCAACAACTAAACGAAAGGGAAAAATCGTTCGACAAAAATAAATGCAAAATAGTTTTAGAGAACATAAAAATTCGAAAGAAATCAATAAACTACAGAAAGACATTAAAAAAACTAAAAGAAAAACCAGTTATATACATAAAAGCAGACAAAGGTAATTAAATAGCCATTTTAGATGAAAATGAATACATAAATAGAGTTGAAACTATGTTAAAAGGACAAGACTACAAACCATTTGATAAGAATCCACTCAATAAATGCAATAAAATGTTAATCAAAACATTAAATGAAGTCAAAACACTATCCACTACTGAAAAACAGAACATCACACAGAGTAACCCAGTACTACCCAGGCTTTATGCACTACCAAAAATACATAAAAATGATAACAGCATGAGACCGATAATAAACAATATCAATTCACCCACATACCAGGTAGCAAAAATATTTATCAAAGTCTTCAATTCTTTTAAGAAATGCCAAAGTTTGAGCATTGAAAATTCAGTTGATCTAGTCAAAAAATTTAAAAATAGCAGAATTACGGCTAGAGATATAATGGTTTTATTTTATGTAAAAGCCTTATTTTCAAGCATACCTACAGAGAAATTTATGCTTATGCTAAAAAAATGGCTAAGATCAATAAATTTAAAAGCAGAAGAAATAGAAGATTTATTAAAACCTTACTAATATTTGCATAAAACAAAATTACTTCAGCTTCAACAAAAAATATTACCAACAAGTTTCAGGCTTAACTATGGGAAACCCTTTGTCACCTTTTCTAGCAGAGTTATTCATGAGTTCATTTGAAACACATATCACAAAAACCTTCCGTTTAATTTTCAAGTCATGGTATAGGTATGTGGATGAAATTTTTGCAATAATACCAAAGAAACGGTTAATAGATGCCCTGAAACTTCCTAATTTGCAACATGAATCTATACAATTTACCATAGAAGAAGAAACAAATGGTTGGCTTCCGTTTCTAGATTTAAAAGTTATAAGAAATGGAGATTGTTTGAATTTTGGAATTTATAGAAAAGAAACACATACGGAAAACTACACAAAAATGACAGTTATAACCCCATTCCACATAAGTATCATTATTTCACAGTTTGGCACACAGATTGATGAATATTCCACTCACTGAAGCAGAGTGCAAAATAGAATACAAACAAATAATAAAGACAACTATAATCAATGATTTCAACAAAGGCACAGTGATAAAAATTATCAATAAATCTAAAAGACAAAAAGGGATAAGGGAAGTTTCCACACTGAAAAAATCAAAAGTAGAATACAAATTCAAAAGGTTCACCTACCATCCAATTTACCACAACAAGTTCAAGAAAATTTTCAAAGAACAAGGGATAATGTTAGCCCCAAAGAACAGATACAACATCAAGAATTTATTAGATTGCACAATAAAAGACTCCATATTAATAGAACAGAAATCAGGAATTTACAGAATAAAATGTGCAGATTGTGAGCAGAGCTACATAGGCAAAACAAAGAGAAGTTTGGAAATTTGAAGGAAAGAATATTTTAGGAATATTCAGTTTAAGCAGGTGGATAAATCAGCAGTAGCAGCTCACTTTTGGATCAAAAACCACAAAATAAAACCAGAAATCAAACTGCTGAAACATCTTCACAACCCATTGGAGTTATCCACTTGGGAAAAATTTTATATTAAAAAATAGAGAAAACCTAATGAATTACAAGTTTCCTCCTATGGATGAACTCAAGCAATTTCCTACTTTAACCAACAGAGGCCACCACAGAAACTCCGGATGTCCAGCCATCATTTCCAGTATCGGCGGTTCGGTGAGCAACTGAAGATGAGAGAGATTCTCCCGAAACGCATCTTACTTTTATGTAAGTAAATGGAGTTTAGTGTAAAAAATTGAATCCTAAGTTTAGGATATATTACCACTCCATTGTCAACAGCTTCGTAGGTACAATATTTAATGAAAGGATTCTTAGAAAGTATTGTAAACAGAATATACCTTTAGAGCCAACATTCAAGAATTATCTTGAATCAGCTAAATTAGAGATAAAATTGGCAGTAATTTTTGGATTTCAGTTGAGAAAAAA
Source organism: Metallyticus violacea (assembly GCA_030762175.1). Taxonomy (NCBI): domain Eukaryota; kingdom Metazoa; phylum Arthropoda; class Insecta; order Mantodea; family Metallyticidae; genus Metallyticus; species Metallyticus violacea. The sequence goes on from CM060839.1 coordinate 97,344,349, forward strand.
TTAGGTTTACTTGGGCTATATTTAATAAATTTAATTATTGGGAAAATGAGTGAAAATAAGCCAAGGTCATTTTGTCTTAAGAAAATGAGAAAATAATTCTGAAAATATTGCATATCTTGTTCATTTGTGACTGAATTATTATATCCAAATATGACTAATTTCTTGTGTTCTATAGAAAGTAAGAAAATAAATTTGAAGGTATTGCATATTTTGTTCATTCACTACTGAAATTATTATATCCAAATTATGTTGAATACCTACAGGTACTTTTGATGTGAACACATCTAATGGCTTACATTCTTTCATTTGAGGCTTTTTTTTTTTTTTTTTTTTTTTTACCTAATCTTATGTACCTAACTTGTCTTGCTCATGATCTGCTCTAGGTTGTAGAAGAAGAAAAATATTTCTAACAGTTAATAAGTAGTTTCATGTGTCAAAAAGTGTTTTTAAAATCATTTCTAGAACTAGTGTATTAAAGAAAAGTTGCCAGACACTCCCTTATTCCCAGAACTTGTAGTTATAAGGTGTGGACATGCTAAAATCAATAGCACATTATGCCAAGAACTTTGAAAGAATAGTAGAAATAATGAATGAATTTGAAGAGAATGATGCACAGTCTATCAAAGAAGCATAATCTGTACCAAAAAAGGGCTTCTTAGTACAGATTAAGCTGAATTTAGATTTGGCATATATTCACGCACATTTCATATTTTTAGTTAGTACTCTTCTGAAATTAGAGATCAGGAGTCTTTGGTATGAATGTCTTCGGTCCTGGCTGAAGAAATTCAATAAAAATTGGCTAACATAGGCTATATATTAGCAGAACTACTGAAATAGGCTAAATTTTTCAATAAATAAGGTCAAGATGGACTAAATTTGTAGGGCAAAAGACTCAGACAACTCCATTTTTCACAAAATAAGACAAAGATGGTGTATGTTTTGGAAAGAAACATATAAAGCTAAATTTTCAAGAGAATTTAAAAAAAGAGATAGGCTAAATTTTTCCAAAGAAAAAGACAAAAATATGGTGAAAAAATTTAACCTATTACAGTTTTAAATTCCCTGAAATTTTTAGTTCATCTTAGCCTTTTGCCCTAAACATTGGCCTATCTTTCTTATTTCTTGAAAATTTAAGCCTATCTTTCCCTTTGTTAAATCCCCTGAAAAATTTAGGCTATCTTATCCTTTATTTTCATTTTCCTGAAAAATGTAACTTATCTCTGGCTTTGTTTTCACTGCAAATATACGCTAAATTTTGGGGGAAAGACTTAGATAGGCTAACTTTTTCAGAGAATTGAAAATAAAGGCAAACGCATGCTAGTTTTATGAGAAAAGGGTGAGATACGTTAATTTTTTTAGTGAATTGTAAAAAAATCAAAGTTAGGGTAAAATTTTCAAGGAAACGGGCAAAATAGGTTAAACATTTCAGGGTATTTAAAAAAGGTAAATATAGCCATAATTTTCAACAAATAAAAAAAGATTGGCTAATTTTGGGGGGAAATACAAAGAGAGGCTAAATTTTTCATGAAATAAGGCAAAGATGGGCTAAAATTGAAGTGCAAAAGAGTGAAATAAGCTACATTTTTCATGAATTAAGGTGAAGAAGCGTAAATTTTTGGGAAAAGGACATAATAAGGCTAAACTTTCAAGGGAATTCAAAAAAGAGATAGATTTTTTTCGGGGAAAAAGGCAAAAATATGCTGAAAAAAATTAGTTTATCTCTGTATTGAATTCCCTGAAAATTTTAGTGTATTTTAGTCTTTCCCTTCCAAAAAAGTTAGCCTATCTTTGCCTTATTTCTTGAAAAATTAAGCCTATCCTTCCTTTTTCTAACTCCTCAGAAAAATTTAGTCTATCTTATCCTTATTTTCTCGAAAAATGTAGCTGATTTTTTATTTTATTTTCAATGCAAATAAAGGCTACTATCAAATAAGTCAAATATCATATAAAAGAAAGTGAAAAATAAACAATATCATGAAGAGTACACATTAAATTGATTGGAAACTTAATATCAGCTGTAAATGAGCACATTAATTCTAATACTAAAAATCTATATTTGAACATTAATGTAAAGAAAACTCAAAATTGACTTAGCATACCACTCTTCTCCCATTCTTTGTTTGATGTTAATTTCTTCTTATTCTTCTTTTTTTCTGTACGAGTTAACTTTACTACTGCAATCTAACAAATGTAAATCTTAATAAGCCTGCCACATTGCTAAATTCCTGCAATTATTAACTGCTTAATGTTTTATTAACTTAAAGTTTACAGAGTCTAAAAACCATTTATTTATTTAAAATTTTATTTTTACTTATCGATTCCATGCATAAAACTACTTTATCTTAATATTGTTACAGTGAAATTGTGAGTCCGGGAATCAGCAAAGTTTGCAAATGCCTTATATCTGTGAGACAGACATTTTAAAGCAATTGTATGTAAACTATTGCATTAATATTGCATTCTATTGAAACTCCACAAAGCTAGATATACTGTTCAAAACTTCATGGTTATTTTCATATGTTCAGTATTCCAAGTTATAAGGTCCAATGTACTTATATGTAGCTTTATGACAGTTGTGATGGTATTTTTCAAAGGAGCAGGGAGGGGGCAATCATCAGATAACTTTATATGCACCAGAAAACAGTCGAACAGAAAATTCCTTCATGTACTATGCATAGAAAAGCTGCCAGAAAGGTGACAAGCAGCCATTTTTAGCAACATTGCATTAAATCATTATTCATTGTTAAGCGTTAAAGCCATACATCTTCTCTTTTGCCATCATACATAATTGATATTTGATATTTATAATACTGTAGTTTGTACCCATTAGAATGCATTTCTTTCAAGATTTTGTTTTTCTTATCTATTTTCTTATTCATTTGTAAAGCTGTATTTGCATTTATTTGCATTTAAGTCCTTTGTCAGAAGCCATTTATTAATTTAAGCGATGCAGTTTGGCAGATGATGCTTAGGCCTGCATGCGATATGTTTCACAGTTTTGCAATAGGCATTGAAGTTTTTAGTTCTTAGTTTAGTTAGTTTTTACATTGTTCTGTTAATCTAGGGTTACCATGATGAAAACAAAAAATTAAACTCCAGTACATAATTGGTAACATGACAGATCAATTCAGCTCAAAAATTTAATAATAATAATAATAATAATAATAATAATAATAATAATAATAATAATAATAATAATAATAATAATAATGGCGATGATGATAAAAGTAAAATAATGACAATAAAAACTTAGGTTTACTCATTTTCATAATTTTTATGATCTTTCTCAAAATAGTCCCAGTTGGCTCCAATACACCTGTCCCAGTGTTTCTGCCGGTCTTCAAAGACATGCTGGAAACCGTTTTAGACAGGTTTTTCTGAATCGCCACCGCAGCCTTCATCACTGCATATGATGTTGAAAAATGACTTTCACAAAATTGTTTCTTAAGGCTTAAGGTCACACTGTGCTGATTCTGAACTATAAAGAAGGTGTGGGACACATGTCTTATTGATTTGCGATGTGCGGCCGTGCATTATGCAGCATCCAGCTTGTTACACGAAAATGTGGCCTTTTTGTGCGTGATATGGCCTTGCAGAGTTTTCAGTACATCTCTGTAGTATAGTCCAGTTACAATTGAGTAAAGGTAACCTTTCATTGAATATCGAAAAATGAGACAACCATAATTTTCCCAATAGAAGCAGTTCCTTTCCACCTCCGTCCCCCCTCCCCCACTCTCTCGCTGTTTTAGATAATGGAGATTTCCACACACAGCTCTACTGTTTTCTCTCAGAATAGAAATTTAAGTAGTCAAGTTTCATCACTGTAGTTACCTGTGGAAGAAGCTCTCATCAACATCTAAAACTCATGCGAAAGTCATTTTGTTCGGGAATCAGTCGTATTGAAACCCACCATGCACAAACAGTCTCATGTACAATTTTTCAGTTTTCAACATGTGGGTAGCACCCAGTAATATTTTAATTTCTGAAAGTGTTCTTAATGTTATTCGAAGATTCTCTCTCACAATGATAGCAGCGGTGTTAATGTTTTCTTGTATTGGAGAAGATAGCGTTGTGTTCACCTTCCTCCGAAGCTGATTGCCTCTATTCTTTAAACCATCTTTGAACTTTCCTATAGGAAAAACAAACTCTCCGTAGGTATGCTGTAACATTGCATAGGCCTCAGATGAAAATTCATTATTATTACAGAGCAGCATATTATTCGCCACGCGTCACATCCGATTTGCTCTAGGCGGAAGTGAACAAATTTCAACTTTCACACCTCTCACGTGTGAGTACCGGAAGTGAAAACAACGATACTAATACCAAGCGCACATTACTCATTAAACTAACAAAATATTAGAGCTATATTTTAGCGGGAGAAATTATGCCTTGAAAATTTTGATTACTCTGTATTGAAAGACCTTATATTAGAACAAAACATATTACAAATATCACTTATTCACTTAATATGAACTGAGGCCACTTCAGGAATCCAGTTTAATTTTGTATAAATATATTGCATAAACAACACCACGGATAAATTTTTACTTATAGTCGCAAAACACTTCTATTTTTAGCAATTCTGAATACTACTGCACAGACACACAAACATTGTAGGAAAAAATCGTTTCAAAGCATATCTTTGTTTTTTGTCCGATAGGAAAAATTTCAATTTGACCATCTGATCAAAGAAAATACTCTCATTTTGTTTTTAAGATGTATTATCTTGCATCCATTTCAGATTAATTTCAACACTATCCCATACAGGTACTGTCTTCAGCAGTATCCAGTAAAAATGTTTAGAAAGAAGCGCACACAATGTATGCAAGTAATCTATTAGTCTCTGATAGAACAAGGCGATCTCCTTCTGAAACTTTGGCCTCAGAATACACACTTAAACTCTTTAACCTTAGAAGTAAGTAAAATACATTCTAAATGTATGTACACAAGAAACTTATATTGACCAAACTGTTGCAACTTTCCAGATTTCTGTTCAACTGCATTAAAAATGGTGCACTTCGTTCACACACTATAAAATCGCGGACAATCCGCCAATTCTGTGGCATATGGCAACCGTATATTAATCACCTTTATTTGAATGAGCTTTTGGAATTATGCAAATTTTTTAAATGATACTTTTTATTCCCTAACTCTTATATGGTGCTTATATTTAGATAACAACAGAGACCGGCTATTCATCATTGTTCATATTGACGCTGTCTTTAGTACATTTTGAGACTTTCACGTTACAGGACAATATTGTCACCTTATAACTGCAAAATTCATTTCCCCATGACTTTCATCACACTATTAAACTGGCAACATATTTAAACTTCACCACAGAACAACTTGAGTTAGGACAACATAATTGTCATTTTACTTGAAGGATTGAAGGATAAGCCTGTTCAAAATTGATATTGAGAGTCGTTTTAAACCCGAAGAGAAAATCTAAGCTCCAAGTGCCCGTGGTTCATCATCTCAAGTTTGTGTAGATCTTCTTTAGCACAGTGCAACGTTGAACGTAATAGCTTTTTGCCTTCATATTAGTTCATACTTTGCTCATCTACGCACATACTTTATATAAATGTAGTGTATGGATTATTTGACATTCGTGCGGTGCAGTGTTAAAAGGAAATATACTATTTGAATGATTGGAGAGGGATATGAGTAAACTCAGTTTATGAAGAACCTTTTTTATCTTTCAGCTTACCGCCACGGGTGGCCGAGGTCGTTAAGGCACGGACTTAAGGGAGGTCTGCGGTTCGAATCCCGCCAGGACCGTCCTCCCTAACTGGGTTTTTTTCCAGGTTTTCCCCAGTCTTCATAATTGGCAAATGCCGGGGAGGTACCTAAACTTAGGCCTGGAACGCTTCCTTCCTTAAAAAAAAATATCCTTTCCCAATTTATCATTTCATCTCATGTATCATCAGTGTCCACCGCCTGTGGTGCCTCAGTAGTAAAAACGGGCGTTAAACACTACTCAAAAAAAAAAAAAAAAAAAAAAACTTTCAGCTGTAAATTATATAGGAAAAATAAAATTGCCCTGTTTGTGGTTGTTAATTCACAACGACAGAAGTATTTCTTAAACCTTTAAAATGAATCTAGACAAGTTATTGGTGTGGAGCAAAAATGCAATCAACAACTAGTTGGAAAATGATTAACTTATACTGTGAAGTCAAGTGTTAATTTCTGTTAATACAACTTTGTATGTAAGAAGCAATACACTCAAAGATATATCTCACAGATGCATTATATCATAAAAGGTATGCAAAAAAATGTAGTTTTAATAAATATATAAAAATATGTTCAAATTTTATACTATTGCATTTCTTTTTAAAATCCTTTGAATGGCGAGATAAAAATTACCAGTATTTTTATACCCTACCAGCTTTATGGCATGTACCTATTATTTTCGGTGTGCTAATGGAAGTTTAAATGAAACACCTTATATAAATGGAAAATATAATGGGGTACACATTTCTAGCTTCCTTAAAAAAATTACATTGAAGTTTATATATTTTTATTTAGGAGGACATCTGTAGATAGAGGCAGTAGTGTTACCAGGGTATGGGAGGGTGATTAGTGGCGTAGTCACACTTATAAATACCACACATACTCTATGACGACACCGTGATATGTCGAGGAAGCACCGTCACTAAATAAGTGCTGCCATTATTATGGTAAACATTACTACATGTTGGAGTATTCAGAAACACTAAGAATTAAAACGTATTTTCAACCAAATGAGGCTATACTCGCTATCAGAGAAAAATACCTTAAGAAAAATGAAATAACATGTAGCATAGACGTTGTAATAATAAAACTATTGTAAAACGGAAAGAAGTAAAAATAAAGATAATATGATATATATAAGAAAAATAAAGTAACGCTATTAACAATGTAACAAATTAACAGTAATTATAATAGTACAAAAGGATAAAACACTAGGTCTAGGTCTAGGACCAGTCACTTGTCTTCTTGCCATAGAAGGACTCCACGAGTCCGAAATATAGCGATCTCAAGTGTGACTTTTTCTTAGTGTTTTATCCTTTTGTACTATTATAATTACTGTTAATTTATATATATATAATCGGTTACGGCTTATTAATGTACAAGGTTGATGAAAATTATGTTCTCCATTTGATATGTTTCCTTTGTGAAATGAGATATGTAAAGTTTTAAAGCAAACTTTCAACGTTTTAAATGCTCCTGCTGGTTTTGCACATGTTCCCCATTGTGCACAGTAAGAGACTGTTCAGACAGTTCAAGAAAATGACGAGGGGAGAACAGAAGACATATGTTCGTGATGCTCATATAAACAGGTGTTCTGAGTTGTCATTTCAGAACAAAACTTGGGACAGACCCACTCAGCGGTAAGTTACTTCAAAATTGGTATGAACAACTTCAAGACTTCCACTAGCGAAAACCGATTGGGCACACAATGTTAGTGGAAGAAGTCGAGCATGTCATTGCTAGTTATGAAAGGAATTTCAGATATCCACCTACCGAGCAAGCCGAGAAACAGAAAAATTTGTGACGGGTACTGCGGAAACATTACTGATGCCTTACCGCCTACAACTGTTGCATGATCTGAAGAATGACGTAAGTTAGATCTCTTTCTTTAAATCTGCGCAGGCTAATGACAGAACATGGTTTCTGTTAAAAGTTGGTTTCTGGTGACGAAAGCAACATTTCACATGCCAGGACTTATAAACAGACACAAAGTGAAGATTTATTGAACTAAAAATTCCTACACTTTCAGAAACTTGAACGTGATTCCCTCCAGATTTGCGTGTTTTATGCCTTTGCTCGGGAAAAGGTTTATGATATCTTGTTCTTTGCGGAAGTCATTGCAAAAAAGTTAACTACCTTGATGTGCTGCAACTGAAGGAAGAGAATGTTAACTTCATATTTCAACAGGATTGTGACCTTCCACGGAAAATGGCCGTTCAACAAGAGCAAGAACTCTTGTTGGATGTTACACTTCAAGATCTCATCTCGTATAATCTCTTATTTGTGGTTTCATCGCAGATCGTGTCTTTGTACCACCCATTTGAAGAAATGCTGATTGATCTACAAGCGAACGCAGAAATTGGTGTTGAAATGCTATGAAGCGTTTAGGCGGAACTTGATGTATATCATGTTATCCATTTTTTTTAATCCTATGCGCGTCTCCGAACTCTCGGTCATAAGTCGAAGAGCAACCCAGTACTAAGAACGATAAAAATAATCATCAATTAACATGCAATGAGAAACAGTTGAGAACATCAGGGCAAATGCTGAGGTGCTCTTCAGTCATGGATATGCCATGGTCGCAAAGACTTGTCAAAGGCATCTTTTCGTAGACCAATAGACACTATTAATCGAACGGTTTGCAACCGGGTGGGGCTCGCAAGAGGTAGTTTGAGACAGGAAATTACCCCCACCCCAAATGAGTTTGACACACTTGATCTAATGTGAGAAAAGATTATGCAAGTCATGCTTTATATTGGGTACATAAGCTGATTTTTGTTCAAATTTATTTATAAATCATAACTTGAAATTATACTGAAAATATTTTTATGCATATAGGATGCATATAGAAGCTTGGGGGGGGGGGACTAATACATTACGACTTTTTCTTCCATAAACCTGAACGAGTTTAGGCTACTGCTATGATAATCTTATTTGCTACACTAAATAGTGCATTAAATGAATCTTATTTGCTACACTAAATAGTGCATTAAATAATTGCACGTAAATGCTAATAGAAGAAATTTTAGAATGATAGTCGGTGTAATCGTTGCTCCACTTAGACGGGGTATATTAGAAGAATTCTTCGAAAGTGTATGTGGCTTTGTATGTCCAGTACTAACATGTCATATACAGAGAACGGTTGCTAATTTAGTACATTATGGTGCACGTTATCAAAGATACGGTCCAGTTAGCATTTCAGGTTGTACTGTGAGAATTTCATACAAATTTAGCACCATTTCAACGTCCTGACAGCTTCTAGCCGGTTTTATTGTAGTGGCAAGGAATCAATTGTACCAGTGCCTTTAGATGAATTGGGTTTGGCTTTCAGCAAAAACTTGTACTTACTGAAGCAGTAATAAATCACCGCTTGGACAGCCAGGCGAGTCTGTGAATTTCAGCATTTAAGTGAGCAGGTAAGATATGGGTGAAACATGCTTAGAGGTGTGGAATGTTGGGAGTTCCAAGAATAATGCTCACTTCCATAACTAAACTTGACTCTCTCTGACGGTTGTTTTGTAAAGCACGCGCGTTAACGTCATTTTCATCGTCATCTTCTCCCACCTCCAAGCTGTTGCTGAGCAACCAAACGTTTTGCTGTTGTCTTTCCTGTGCACTGGTACATTATGAAAACACATAAAATACATTGGAGTGCTCGGACATGAAACATTTACAGGTATCTATATTGTGAGTGCTTGTTTTCACATTGTACGGGTGTGAAACAACGCTCATCTGGCACTAGTTCAAGGCCTACGCTGAAAATGGCAACCCTTTATGTAGAGAAAGTTACCACACCGTTAACACTAGGAGCTATCAGTGTCCAGTAATCCCAACCGTTTTTGCACAGGAGAGTAAACCTTTTAAGTGGAAGAGTGTCTTAATGAGATCATGTTTTAGATCATCTTTTGGGTGCAAGTAAACGATTCCTTAAAGTAATTATCTCATAGAGCCAATGAACTCTGAACCAGTGAAAGTTACTGAAATAATAATGTCCCGTAAAAAGAACTTGCAATACAACACACATTGCTATGGGCATGCGGCAAGCAAAGAAGCTGCCATTGTTAACTAAAGGTGGTGTAAATAACATTGCCCGTGGCATTTGAGTACGTGTGCTAAGGTCCTGATCTGAATTGGGCAATTAAAGTCAATATGATTTAGTGCTACTTGTCAGTAAATGCCTAGCAGAAATCTTCAAATGTCAACGAAACTTCCTAAAATGTCATAGAGTGTTACTTGTCCAGTGCTTTTGTAAATATTTGCGTTCTCTCATAAATATGTAATATTAGGAGAAATAATGCAAGAGTGAATCAGAAGGTAAAGACAGTTTTTAAACCACGCGGTAACCAAATCGGAAGGAAGCATGTGCTCGTGTTGATTAATGGATATTTCCACTACAGATAACCACCGCTCTGCCGCTAATGGAGTTGCTAGTCATGAGGACAGTGTTACTGGATTGCATCATCGAAGAGCACGTGCCATAGCGAGCTTTCTTTGTGCTTAGAGATGGGGAATAATGTGGTAACCCTCCAAATGTTAGGTTGTTAGTTCAAAATTATCGTTCGAATACTGTTAGCCAATGATAATTAGAAGAACAATTGTAACAGATATCTAATAAAGTTATTATCAACATTACTCGTAAAAGGTCGGCCCTGGTGGTGTAGTGGTTACCATACTTGCCTCCTACACCCAAGATCGCGGGTTCGAACCTGGCCAGGACCGATGGGCGTAAAAATCCTAAGTATGGCTTCCTTTGGAAGGGAAGTAAAACCGTGGGTCCCGTGTCGTACATTTACGGCACGAAAAAGAACCTCAAGCCTGAAAGAGAGGCCTCTGAGCAAAATTTGTCGGCCGTTTCACACCCTGAGTTGAATGGGACGCTGATGACCTGAGATGTTAAAGAGCGTCCATAAATAAATCAATAAAAAAAAAACTCGTAAAAGCTCAAATTGACGGCGATGTCTTGACCAGAAAAAACTCTAGTAATGACGAAATAGCCGTAGAATATTATAACGGATATGGATTTGCACTTGCCATAATGCAAGGCGAGTTGCAGTACTATAAAATTTGTTCACGATGTTCCCAAACGATTTGCACAAGCAACAATGCATGGATGAACACTACGAAGAAAATATGGCGTTTTAGAGAGCACATTGATGTCCATCATTGCAAAAAAAAAAAAAAAAAAAAAAAAAAAAAAGAGCAAGAAACTAAGCATTGAGTAGAAACATCTGCAACTAATTAGGTAAAAGAGGATAATACTGACAAACTCGGGTAGATTTTTTTTAAAGACATGAAACCTGATTTGATGACTTCAGGATCATGGTCAAACAATTACACAATAAAACTCACTGTGGTTAACTACAAGAAAAACTGAAACCTTCAAACTCCAGCAAAAGAAGAGGAATACACTCTAGAAGTGTATTGCTGTAACATGACAATGCATCATTGTGGGTTGAAACGCCTTCCACAACCATTGCTTACAGCACACATCTGGCGTTGTACTTTTATTATACGTTTGGTTCATTGGTGCAGTACTGCAAGATTGTATGCTCACCTCTGGTGAAATAAAAAAAGTGCTAGGAAGAAAAGTAAAGCAGTATCTGCACTTACGTCATCATAACACATCTCTAAATTTGTCACACTGCTTTTGAAACATGCATGCTTGGAGTTGGTACTACTGTATTTATATTATGGAAGTTTGATTTTCGTGGCGTCAAATTCTTGCAACCGTACACCAGGAAGAACAAAGAGCAGTAATTACCTTTCTCTGATCGAAAGATGTGTCAGAGGCTGAAATTCATCGAAGGCTTTCAACACAATATGGAGGCAGTGCTCTAAAGTGTAGAAGTATATGTATGTGAACAATTTTAAAAATAGTCGAACAATGGTGACTCACAAACAGAGAGCAGGATGCTTGTCAATCTGCACCACTGCCGAGAAGATTCAGCAAAATCCGAGCTGAATTTCCAATAATTCCTGCCATTGGGGACCACTGCGGATCATAGGTACACTTCGTTTGGGAGTCGTCTAGGGAGCACCACATCCAAGAACCACGAAGGAAACTGTCAGTCGTCGCAGTGCGCGCTTCAACTAGAAGCAGTAAAAAGAAGACCGCTGCTCCATCAACCGGAGCCGCCTCACAGCATCATCCCGGCCACTCCGCCACCACTAGCTAATTGCTCAAGCCCTATTTTGCCATGCAAACCTAACAACCATATCCCCGCAGCCAATCACTTACGCCCTAGCAGTTCAGCACCTATTCAGAAAACCAGCCTAAGCAGAAATCACCGGAGTCCCACAACACTACAAGATATGCAATCCGCAAGCAGCGCACGCTCCCTACTGCAAATGCTGCCGATATGGCCGCTCGTCCGATTCCTGTTCGCACCCTCCTCGCAGTCATTTCTGCGGTTCCGATTCTCCCGACTTATTTTTCCTCATCAATTGAACATGTCATTCTTATCTACCACCCCTGAATGTGAGGGTGCAAACATGCGATATCTTACCATCTAGCTTTCTAGCTCTCTACTAATCTCAGATTTCTTTTCCCTTTACTTGTTATACCCTTATATCCTTTATCCTTTGTTAAAAAAATAAAAAATAAACAGACCAGCACACACAAGCGCTAATGTGTTGAGAACTGCAAACGCATACTCTACCATTGCGACAATGGACGCACAGAATTCTAAGCAGAAAGTCACAGGCGATAAAACGTGGGTCCATTACAATGAATCAGAATCCAAACATAGAGAGTATGTAGTGGAAATATCCGGAAACGTCAACGAAGAAGAAATTCAAAACCAAATCTTTCGCGGAAATTGTAAAGCTACAGTTTTTTGGGACTCAAAATATCGTATATTGCAAGGAAAAGGTATGTACGGTGAACAGTGCAAGATATCAGTGCAAGTGATATGCTGGCCAATAATCTGAAGCTAGCAGTTCGAATCAAACGCCGAAGAAATAATTGTTGTTGCAAATCCACATGAAGCCAGCCATACTGTTGAAACCATCAACCATTTGTTTCGAAATTCTGAAACATCCTACCTACAGTCCAGATCTCTCACTTTCCAATTATCATCATTTGGATCTCTCGTAATCTCTGGTGTTCTCTACCAGAATGCAGAAGCTACTGGAATAATGCTTCAAGTGCACATAATCCTGATTGGTTGCACTTGAAATTATATATTTGTTTGCATACATTTACTGGTTGTACATGTGGTACATGTTCTTGCCTTCACTTTCTGATACACCCTCGTAATTGATAAGGCTAGCACGAGAAAGATAAAATTACAAAATGGCTAAAAAGTTTATACTTTACTAGCATCATTTCAAACTGTTATTCATTTGTAGTGCAAGTCCATTAGCTGAGAGTTGTCAGAAGTAAATTAATGTACTCTCATAGAGTATGTAATTGATAATAGAAATGAAACTTTGTTTAACGCAACCTCAGTGTATTCCAGGTGACTTGGCGGAAATCGTCAGTTTGTACAAATTATAAAAGATTTGTTATATTTGGGCTACTGAGGTGTAGAGTAATAAACTATGGGGAACTAAAACTTAAGCTTTAGTTTGATTAAAGTAGGAAATCTTTCCATTAACGCTTCAGTGAATTAAAAGGATATAGATATTAGCACTCCTTTACTGTAAACACAAGTGGGCTTATACAGTTGTATGAATCGTCATGAATTATAAAATGTAAACCAAAATTAATAAGAAGGAAATGTTCAGAATTTTTAAGAAATAAATCTGTAGTTGTCGTGCTAAGCTCGTGCCCTACCATAAGCAGTTATCCATTAAGCAAATCTCAACATGGGAGTGGGGAACAGAAGCCTTATCTTGAGCTCTCTATACCTACCGTATGACAGAGGGAATCCCCCATCAAGAGGGAACTAGAGCTCTTTGGTGGAACGGATTGTGGAGAATGGCGAACAATACTCGTTGGGTGCGACGCAAACTTCCACCACGTAGTATGGGGCAGTACCAACACCAACAAAAGAGATGAGTCTTTGTTGAGCTACTTGGTCACCAATAATCTTTACTTATATAATGTTGGGAGTAAACCCACTTTCTCTAACAGGATTAGAAAAGAGATCATCGCCATTACTTTTGGAACAGATTATATCAGCAATCTGGTTAGAGAATGGATGTTCCAGATGAGCCATCGATTTCAGACTATAAATATATTCATTTTAAGCTAAATATCATGGTTAGCGCACATCTTTCAGGAATCCAAGAAGAACCATTTGGACCATTGTATAAGGAGGGCTTCGTGAATATGCTTGGAAAGATCGAAGGTGTTAGATCTTTTGAAGACAGGACGACATACCTCATACAGAATGCTATTACAGATTGTTATCAGGATAACCGTCCTATAACTATAAGGTCTGGACCAAAGAAGGTGAGGTGGTAGTCTAAAAAACTTGGCGAGTTACGGGTTAGGACTAGGAAACTCGTCAATAAAGCTAAGAGAATTAAAAATAGCATTCAGACCTTACCAATTATAATAAGGCTGTCCGAAAAACCAAATAAACCTCCGGGAGGAACTTCTGCCAGGAGATTAACAGCCTGAAAGAAGCTACTAGAATCTAGAAGGTAAAAGGCCCATGGGAACATAGCTCCTGTCGGTTCTCTAAAGAAACCCACAGGAGGTTATAGCAACACAACTGAAGATACACTTAAGACGTTTCTTAAGGTTCACTTCGGTGGTTGTAAATTCAATGTCAATAGTGGCGGAAACTCCGGTCGCAATGAGGAGAGACATATACTTAGGTCATCCTCGGCGGACTGGAAGTTGGCCCATATGATTGTCACGACTATTAAGATCGAATGGGTCATCAACTAGTTCGGCCCATTTAAATATCCAGGAAGGGATGGCAACTTTCCTGCTTTACTGCAGAAAGGGCCTGAATCCCTCTTTATACTACTCTGTCATATTTTCAGGGCAAGTATAGCGCTTGGCTATATACCTTTGCCGTGGAGATTTGCCAGAGTGGTATTTATCTCAAAGCAAGGACAAGCAAAGGCTTTTAGACCCATCAGTCTTTCCTCTTTCTTGTTAAAGACATTGGAAAAACTGGTGAAAACACATATTGAGAACAGGTGCTTATTAAAGCAGAGCTGCACCGTAATCAATTTGCCTACCAGTCACGAAAATCCTGCGATACAGCCTTACACAATTTAGTGGTGAGAGTTGAGGACTCTCTGGCTAGGAAGAGCGAGTGTGTTTGATAACACCACCTACTTGTCCATAATTCAAACTGTTCGCAATCGAGGTAATACCATTTGCAAATGGATAAACTCCACGCTATGCAACAGGAATATACAAGCAAAACTTCTCGGAAAAACACGGAGATATTTGCGACTAGGGGCTGCTCGCAGGGAGAAATTCTTCCCCCTTAATATGGGGCCTCGTGTTAGACAACTTACTGCTGGACATGAACGATAAAGGATATTATATACAAACTTATGCTGATGACATAGCCTTAGTTGTGATGGGAAAATTTTCCCAGACGATAACGGACATCTTGAATGATGGACTGATGATAATCAACATCTGGTGCATAAAGAAGGGACTTACAATGAACCCCTCGAAAACAGTGGCTGTACCGTTCAAAAGAAAGAAAAGCCTTCAAGGCTTTGACAACCTGAACTTTTCACGAACATAGGTGACAATCTCTACGACGGCGTAATGTCTCGGCATACGCTGGACAGGAAACTAACGTGGAATGCTCCTATTGAGAAAGCAATCCAAAAAGCCAAATGGTCACTCGTGATCAGTAGAGGCTTTATCGAAACGTCATGAGGAATGAGACCTATGATCTGCAGGTGGATTCCCACTGCGATCATTAGACCACAATTAACCTATGAAATCGTGGTATGGTGACCAAAGATGCTGCAAACCACAGTGACATAAATTTTTTCAAGTCTGCACATTCTTGCTTGTATGTGCCCAACGATAGTTTTTGAAAGCACCCCCAAAGGTTGCACTAGAGATTCTGCTAGATCTGACACCATTGGATAGAGCAGAAGCAAGACTTGCAGCCTATAGATTAGTGCATTCAAGAGGTTGGAGGAATGGCTGTTATCCCGGACATACTAAAATATTAGAGGTCGCGGATAGTCTGGAACTGGAAATGATATCTGATCTTATTATTACCCAATTCGGTTTTCAACGAGCCTATAGGATAAATCTTGGATCTCGACTTGAATGCAGCAAAGATCAAAGCCATGGAAGGTCTTAATCAATAGATTAGTGCATTCAAGAGGTTGGAGGAATGGCTGTTATCCTGGACATACCAAAATATTAGAGGTTGCAGATAGTCTGGAACTGGAAATGATATCTGATCTCATTATTATCCAATTCAGTTTTCAACAAGCCTATAGGATAAATCTTGGATCTGGACTTGAGTGCAGCAAAGATCAAAGCCATGGAGGGTCTTAATCAAGCTGGAACCGGCATTTATGGCCGAACTCCCAGGACTAACATTAGTATAAACCTTGGGATTTATTGTGCCATGTTCCAGGCAGAGATCTTAGCAATTTTGACCTGTGGGAAAAATGGCACAGAGAAGGGCTATTATGGAAAATATATTATGATCCTCTTGAATAGTCAAGCTGCACTTCAAACACTTGACTCTCACCAATTTAATTCCAAGTTGGTATTGGACTGCCTCTAAAAACTGATAGTCCTGTCAGATAACATCTCTGTTGAATTCAAAGGGGTGCCAGGTCACAGAGGAGTGACAGGGAATGAAGCAGCCAGAAAGGAGCATTATCTTGTTAATATGACAAGGATCAGCCTGCAGGGTTAGCAAAATTTTAGAAAGAATGTTTAAGAATTCCATACTTGAAAAAAAGTGGATCCTGGACAGTATTTCCTGCCACTTCATATTCAAGGAATACCTCATCACACACATGGCACTTAAGATGATGACCTATTTCTCTGATATCTGTAGGTGCTAAGTGTAACCAAATTTGAATAGTTCAGATTGTCGCAAGTTTATGATAATTTTTAAAAATATAAAATGCCAGATATGCTGCCAATCTATTACAGAATTGTTAGCATACTCAGTTATTTTCTCTCCTTTGGGCTTCACTTTTTTAACACACTTACTGGAAGAAATCCATGGTCAGTCAGCCTCTGGAGATAACTCCATTTTCCCTTTTCAGAAGTGGGATGCCATTAGCTATCTTTGCAATAGGGTCTCTTAATTAAAATTCTGTGCCTTTATAGAGTTAAGTTTTTCATATATATACTACTTAACTCTATATTACTTTGGTTTACTTGTCATTTATTTATAAAGTTAACATGTTTCACAAATTTTGTGCACCAAGAAAGTCCTGAATATATTTTTCTGAGCTTTTCTTTAGACTTGAGAAAGTATCACAAAGGGTCTTCAATATAACTATCTATTATTATAACATAAACAGTATTTCACATTGTTCTATGATTTTAATGCTATGACCAACAGCCTGACATTTTAGCATAAAGCTTTTCTTCTTACCTAAATAGCAAACATATGCATACTATGGTTTTGTGAAAGAAGCACCATTTACAAATATATGCAATAACAAGCTTCAAAGCTCTAAATGTGTCTACATAAAATTTTGTATGAATGCTAATACATAACAAACTTCAGTACATTGCATTAACTTTTCCTGGAGACTCAAAATTGTAAATTGGAACTTGCACAGTGAAGCCAATCATATTAATTGATATCATTGTACGATTCAGTTGAACTACACACTCTTAGTGTAGTGTGTGTAGAGTGTGTAGTTCAACTGAATCATACAATGATATCAATTTGTTAATATAAATTAATTTTTGTTTATTTTGATAGTTATATGGCTATGAAAGGTTAGGAACTGTAATGATTACTTTGTATTTTCTGCTTCAGTTTGTCTCTCTCTGTTTCACACTTGAATGAAAAATAATATTGTATGCCATTTCATGTACAAGGAATACCTTATCACATACATGGCACTTGAAATGACCTATTCCTCTGACATCTGTAGGTGCTAAGTGAAATTAGAATGGTTCATTCAATCTGTTAGGGCTTAGGCCTAATCCTTATAAGTTGATGACCGCTTAAAAAAATTACAAATATGGCATATAAGCTACCAACCTATTAGATAGCAAATTGATAGCACACACAGTTATTTTCTAGTCTTTGGACTTTGCTAGAAAAAATCCATTGCCAATCTGCCTATAGAGATCTCCATTTTTACTTTTCAAAAGTGTGCTGCAATTAACCATCTTGCAATAGGACCTCATAATTAAAACTGTGTCCTTTATGGAGTTTAGTAATGATTTTTTTTTTTTGCCATTTATTTCTAAAGGTAAAATGTTACACAACTTTTGGGCACCAATAAAGTCCTTCTTATTATTATTTTAACTTTTCTTTAGATTTGAGAAGGTGTTGCAAGGGTCTTCCAGGCCATTTGCTTCATCAATATCACTATATAGTATTATAACAGTATTTCAAGCTATCTACTGGGATTTTAATGTTATGATATTTGACATAGTGCTCTCACGTTTCTTCTTACCTAAAATATAATATATGCATACTATATTTTTGTGAAAGAACGAGCATTTAAAATGTACTTCAAAGTTCTAAATGTGTACTATGTACAATTTTAAATGAGTGCTAATACCTAATAAACTTCATTACATTAGATGAACTGAAGACTCAAAACTGTCACTGTTTGATAAAAGAATTCTTTATATAAAAACTATTTTAAACCAATTAAAACCTCTTTTCCATGAGAAAGTTTAAAATTTTAAAAAAGAATTTTTGTTTATTTTGATATGGTTATGACAGGAAATGTAATGCTGTCTTTTTATATTCTGCTTTAGTTTATCTCTCTCTCTCTCTTTCTTTCTCTCTCTGAAACATAAGTATAGTGGTGATGAGCTGTATGTGCAATGGAAAGCAAGAACCTACAGGATTATTTATTATTACATATCATTAGAGATAAGTCTTGGTTTTTTTCATGTTGCATTATCATGACAGCTAAATTTGAAATCATCCTGATATTTTGCTTCTTCATTTATTGTCAGGAAAGATTTCTTGCATGTACCTCCTTTATTCTGTATGCCCATTTATTCTCCCATTTGACGAGTCCTTCAATGTCTGTGCATTTAGCTCAAGAGAAGGATATAGAATATTGTAGGTAATGCTTGCATTTAACAAGAAAAAAAATGTGTCACAAAAGAATGAATTAAATTTATGATTTGTTTAAAATATTCAACAAAAAATATTCTAAGTACATTAAAGGATTATATTTTCGAATGCCTACATTATGTATAAACTTTAATAAAAAACAGGTGAAAAAACAAAATTCTCTATACATTAGAATCACTGGTACTGCTCTGATCTTCATCTTACTCTGTTATGTTTTTGGTTATAGCCAATTTACCTCTTTTGAGCTCTTTAACAGGTATAAAGTGGCCTGTAGGTTATTGTAAAATGCACAGTAAGGCTCCAATATGAACAATAACCAAGATTTAAAATAAACTTTAGTGAGTGAGAAGGTTCAATTTCTGATAGCAAGGACCATTTGATTTGTATTTATAGTTTTCTCTTTGCATTTCAATTAACTTCTTGCCATTTATCAGTGGGATTGTGAGTAGAGACCTGTCAAGGATGCTTTCATGGATTCTAAATCTTGAGGCTTTTTTAAAACTCACTGAAACCTATTTAAAAATTATATATGGAACTAAACACAGTGAAGCTAATCAATTTGATTTAATTTTTTGTCATCAAAACACTCTTAATGCTTCACTTACTTGTCATAAAATGTGGTACATGTTTCGAAGACGTTCGTCTTCATCCTCGGCCACGGGATGACTGATTGGAGACTCGATTGCACTTTTTGATGTAAGGTTTTGCCCTGGTGGTACTTTGATGAACTTAAAGTTTGTGTTTACTTCTTCCGGAACGTCAAAGTTCATTATACGATCTCTGTGTTTGTAAATATGAATTTTTTCCCATGTAGCCAATTCTGTAGATCCCTGTGTTGCTTTTAACAATTCTACTTTTTTAATTATGTCATGATTTTCTGTCCAAAAATGATATGCTACAGCTGACCTTTCCATCTGTTTGTATTTTATGTTCCTAAAATGTTCTTTTAAACGTTTTCTTTTAATCTATATTTGGTATAGATATGTAGATATGTAGACGATATTTTTTCCATAGTCAACAAAAAATTGATTGATGATGCCTTAAAACTCTTGAACATACAAGATAGAAATATCTCTTTTACATATGAAACAGAAATAGATGGCATGTTGCCATTTTTAGACATCAAAATAATGAAGAATGAAGAAAATCTGAACTTTGGTATATACAGAAAAGATACACATACAGAAAATCACATCAAAGCAGATGGTTTTAACCCCATAACACATAAACATGCAGTTTTTAACAGTTTGACACATCGGTTGGTGAACTTACCAATTAGCAAAGAAGAATTTCTTAAAGAATATAAAAAGATAGAAGAAATTGCGATTCAAAATGGTTTTAGTAAGAAATTGGTACACAAAAAAGTACAAAAGTTCCAAAGGAAGAAATTGATAAAAGACACCACCACCCTTTCAGCAGATAAAAATAAGTTGGTTTTTAAAAAATTTACATTTCATCCAAGGGCATTGAAGAAGTTTCAAAATATTTTTAAAGATTACAATATAAGATTGGCACCTGTCAATAGATATAGTTTGAAAAATATTCTAAAGGACAATGTTGATGAAAGTACCCCAAATGGAGGAAAAGCAGGTATTTATAAGATAACTTGCGGAGAATGCGATAAGATTTATATTGGAAAAACAAAAAGGAATATAGGCACACGTTTAAAAGAACATTTTAGGAACATAAAATACAAACAGATGGAAAGGTCAGCTGTAGCATATCATTTTTGGACAGAAAATCATGACATAATTAAAAAAGTAGAATTGTTAAAAGCAACACAGGGATCTACAGAATTGGCTACATGGGAAAAAATTCATATTTACAAACACAGAGATCGTATAATGAACTTTGACGTTCCGGAAGAAGTAAACACAAACTTTAAGTTCATCAAAGTACCACCAGGGCAAAACCTTACATCAAAAAGTGCAATCGAGTCTCCAATCAGTCATCCCGTGGCCGAGGATGAAGACGAACGTCTTCGAAACATGTACCACATTTTATGACAAGTAAGTGAAGCATTAAGAGTGTTTTGATGACAAAAAATTAAATCACTGAAACCTGTTTCTCAAGTATAATATTGTAAATTGTATTTCTGATCATTTACTTTCAACAAGCTTGCATCAGCCTGTAATTAATACATAAAGTATTATATTTTCCTCTTTCTCTTTTTAGACATTACAAAGTCCATGTCATTTTAGAATGAATTAATAAAGTAGCTTTGTTAACAACATATGACATAAATTATTTCCGTATTAATTTTAACCTTACTTGTCCTATTAAAACCAAATTTGTGTATTTTAGGAATAGGCAAATAATCCACCGTTCATTGTAAAAAAGTTGCAAAAGGAAGAAATGAAAAAGAGATTAAGTTTAAAGGCAGCAGTCTACATTAAGGCAATGACTGCATCAATAAAAGGTATAGAAAATTACTTGGGAATATATGAATGATTTTAGTATAAAACAAAAATGTAAATAATTAGCTGAACTTATAAGCACAATAATATTTCATTTGGGTTTTTAGTGATACAGCATTGCTTTGGTTGTCGGCAGAGAAATTTTCTTCTTAAAGTAGAAATATAATTGTATACCATGGTTTTATATCAGAGTGAGCACCAATGAACTAGTTTCTCCCCATATATGGCAATACTCATAGCTCACTAGTATTTTAATAATAATAATAATAATAATAATAATAATAATAATAATAATAATAATATTTTATTAGAAATTTCTCTAATGTTGCACTAATTTGAAATGTTATACTTCTTGCCATTGAAGAACTCGCAGTAATTCGAAATATAGCAATTTCAAGTGTGACTCTTTCTCGGTGTTTTATCTTTATCTACTTTTATTATTAGTTTTAATTTATGTGTGTGTGTGTCGTATCGTATATAGCAAGTATAGGACCTGTTTTTACACTGAAATAGGCATCAAACTTTACTACCACTTTACTTTACCACTTGGCAACACAGTAATTTGATAATGTTTTATATTAATATTTGTTTCGTACTTTCATCAATATTGCATTTATTCAGTTGCCCGCAGATAAATGCTCAATACCTGTATAGAAATTACGTTCTTGCGGTGGAAGGTAATTGATCCACATTATATTTATAATGAAATAGAGAGCCAATGACTTAGTTTCTCCCCTCATATATTAAGTTGTGTAGTCTCGTTTCAAATATATTTGCACTACTTTGATTGCTCGCAAATGGCAACCCGAACGATAGTAGGAAACCCATTCTACATTTGTAAATACGTTTGGTTCACGTACATTTATATTGAAATAGGCGCCAAGTACACAATTTATATGACTTTAAGAGCACTTAATAAAATTTTAATTTAGCGTTGTGTTTTCACTGTTACTGCATTCGTTAAATTACCGGAAGATGACAGGCTTATTGGCGGTAAGGAAATTCCTTTCTTGCGGCAGAAATATAATTGAATTACAATGTTTTTGCATTGAAATTTGACATCCATAGCATAGTTTCTCTACATAAATTACATTATTATCACGTTGTTTTTTTGTATATTAAATACCTTCGCACCGATTTCACCGATAATGCATTGCTTAAGTTGCCTACAGATGACCGCCCAAACACTAATTTTGGTCTTGCAATGGAAATATCAGTTCATCGCGTCTTTACATTGAAAGTGCCGAAATGGATCAATTGACTTTTATAGATGATCATGCTATATAAGTTTCCGGCATAACTATTTTCTAGGTATGATAAAGACAAAGCTCTATTTCATTTTTAATATAGTTGCCCTTTATTGCAGTACACTTCTTACATCTAAGAATTAACTTTTCATTCCCCCCCGCAATAGTCAGAAGTCTTGTTTGCAAAATGAGCATAAAGAGCATTCATCACTTCGTCACACTTAAACTTCCTGCCTCGAAGGTACTTCTTGAGTTTTGAGAAGAGGACATAGTCACTGGGAGCTAGACCTGGGCTGTTGAATGGATGGTCGATCTCCTTGAAGCCACTTTTCTTCACAGCTTTCTTTGCAACAAGAACTGTGTGCACGGGCGAGTTGCCGTGAAGAACGCACACCACCACTTAGCTTTCCTCGTCTTTTCTCTATGATGGAAGCACGCAGTCTGTGCAGTAGGCCAGCATAGTACTCCCCATTTACTGTGATGTTCCTCTTCCTGAATTCAATGAAGAGTATTCATTCACAGTCCTAAAAGATTGTGACCATGGTTTTCTTGGTTGATTGAGTGGCCTTGGCTTTTAGAGGCGGTGCTTCGCCAGGTTTACGCCACTCCGTTTATTCTCTTTTGGACAAGAGAGCAGAGGAAACGACCATAGTTACATATCCTGTAACAATGGTTTGCATAACAACTCTCTCGTTGATACAGCAGAGCTCCAAAAATGCCTGACAACAGATGACTCGTTGCTGCTTTTGAACTGAGAAAAGAAGTTTAGGCACTAGCCTTATTCATGTTTAAATGTTCATGAATAATTCGAAGGACTGTTCTTTAATAAAGGCCCAATCTTGCTGCTACTTCTGTAACTTTGAGCCGCCGGTCTTCCATAATTTCTCCTTCCACAAGAGCGACGTTTTCGGGAGTGAGCACCTCCAAGGGCCGACCTGCACTCTCTTCGTCTTCAATGCTTTCTCGACTCATTCGAAAAAGTTTGGCCTAATCTTTTACTGTAGAATATGAGGGGGGTGCTTCCCCATATATACCGTGCAATCGCTGTTTTATTTCATTTGGAGTAAGTCCTTCTTGTGAAAAACTTAATAACAGCTCGAAACTCCATTTTGAACATGTCACTATCTTCTACAATCTTTATGCAAGTGTATCTGAACAACTGAACACAGCGGAGCGGAATTTAGCGCTGCAATTATTTACGTAACAGATAAGGTGTGACACCAGAATAGGCTTTTGTGAAGGCGATAATCCTTATCGGCGAGGCTGGAAACTTATGGACCTACTCTCGTTGGTCAGTAATTTTATTCGTAATATTACTGCTTTATTTGTCGGCAAGCGGCAGCCCGAATCCCGGTGCAGAAAATTCAGTTCTTACTGTTGAAATGTAGTTGCATCACTCTATTATTTTATTAATAAGGCGACGTTGATAGGATTTCTGGTGCTTTGTTATTTTTTGATTAATTATATTTGGTTTGTTTTCGACTATACTGCATTGCTTTAATTATTAGCAGATGATCACCTGAATACCGGTAGTACATTTCGTTCTTGCGGTAGAAATGTAATTGTACCATCATATTTTTACACTGAAATAGAGGACAATATAATACTGTGTAATGTTTACAATATTTTTTCCGCAAATTCTCTGAAAATGCAGTGGTTTAGTAGGTAGCAGCCAGAAAGCCCGTTGTAAAATTTCCATTGTTGCAACCGAAATGTAATTGGATAGTGCCTATTTACATCGAAAAAGGATAGTGCCTATTTACATCGAAATAAGCATCATAAACCCGGTTTCTCCCCGAAGATGGCAATTATAGTAGTTCAGTAGTGTTTCACAATTATAATTTTTTGGTGCGAACATTCATCAGTTTTGCACTACTTCATTTGCCGGCATGTGGTTACCCCAGTACCGGTAGTTGAACACTTTGTTTTTGCTCATCATAATGCAGTTTTACCACATAGATTACTTAACAGGCATTTTATTACTGCACTTATTCAGTAGCACCCACATGAACGACGGCTGAATACGTATAAAGAAATTTCGTTCTTACAAATGACAATATTGCTCCGTATAGATGTCAATACTGAAAGATAAGTAATTTTTTACATTAATATTTCCTTCTTATTTTCACGGATATAGTACTACTTCAGGTCAGGTGGCTTCATGAATCCCTGAATATAGAAAAAATCGTCACTACGATAGGAATGCAATTGTTCACTTTAGTGTAGTATTAACATAGGCACAAATGACAGTTTTTCATATAGTTTACAATTCTAATACTTGTAACACAATATTTATTTTGTATTTTATCTTTTGCTGAATTCCTTAAGTTAGCATTAACTGAATGGCTGACTGGCGCTAAGGATGATTGCATTAACAAAGTATCATGACATTCTTTCAAAATAGGTCTGATGCTTTCAATTCCAGGCACGTAAGTACTAACAAGGTTAAAGAAGTTCTTATTAGAAGTTTTAGGTTTGCATTGGAAAGTTTTGTGCGCTAGGATTATACGGGATTTTAAAAGAGAGGAAGGATAATTTTGGTCTTGGAACTTTTGAGCTAGGTTTTTAATATACTTGTCAAGAGATGAAAAGTTGTTACAAAGACGATGACTGCGGATTGAAAGAGAAAAGGAATAGATCTTTTGATATGCAAGGGATGACAGCTATCAAATTGAAGATACTGTTGTAAATTGGTAGGCTTAATGTACATAGATGTAAGAAAAGAGCCATTACACAAAGAAATATCAATATCTAGGATCGTAGCAGCATTGGGAGAGACAAAAGAAGTGAACTTAACTGAAAATTTGGAGATAAGATTAGTAAGGAACTGATCGAGAGATTCTGAGCCATGAGTCCAAAGCGCGAATATTTCATCAATACATCTCAGTCATAATAATGATGCCAAAGGTTCTGACTTAAGAAAGTCCTCCTCTAAGCGAGCCATAAAAAGATTAGCATAAGACGGTGCCATTCTGATGCCTATCGCAGTACCTTTAATTTGTAGACAATATTTATTATCAAAACTAAACGCATTGCGAGTGAGGACTAGATAAGCAAGATGACAAATGAAATCTGTGGATGGGGTATGAGGAGGTGCTCCAGGATCGCAGCTTCTGTGTAAGGGTGGAGGGGTCCATATCAACCAAACGGCCCATTGGCGCAGGAGTACCGGAGGGCAGTGTACTGGCCCCGCTACTCTTTGCCGCTTACATGGCCGACCTCCCGACAGAGCCGAAAGTTACGATGTGTCAGTACGCGGACGATGTCCTGCTGCTGGCACAAAGCAAGAACTTGAAATACTGCTACCGACCGCTCCAAAGGCAACTACGAGCCATCGGGGAATGGAGTGAGAAATGGCGGATGGCCATCAGCCCGGAGAAGAGCTCTGCCCTTCTCCTAGCTAAGACCAGACAGCCGCATGACCAGCAGCCCCTCCGGCTGCGTCGCAGAGCGATCCTCTGGGTCAAAAGTGCGAAGTATCTGGGCGTTCTGCTGGACAAGCGCCTCACTTTTACTCCCCACGCCAAAGAGAAAATTAAGCTGGGCCATGCTGCTCTCATACAGCTGTACCCCATATTCCTATCCCAAACTATGCCTATTCACCTGAAACTGCGGGTATACCGGGCCGTCATACCGCCCCTGATTCTCTACGGCTGCGAGGTCTGGGGAGTGGTGGCCAAGGCTACCACCCGCAGCATCCAGTGCGTGCAGAACAGGGAGCTGAGGATGATCTACGGTACTCGCCGCAGCTTTCCGTCAAAACTTCTACATGAACACTCCGGGGTTCCATACATAGTCGACGTCATTCGCGAGAGGGCGCAGACTCTGTATGACAAGCTCCCCTACCACCCAAACCAGCTGGGGCGTCTCCTGGGCCAATACGATCACAAGGCTAGTAGACGCCGACCATCATACAAACTCCCCAAAGACATACTGGGCAGGTAAATAACTCGGACCTCACCACCCATGGCGGCGAGCGAGCCACGCGACGCAAGTTGCACTGGCCTGACTGCCGCTTGGATGGTTGACCGCTCAAATTACAAATGTTAAGTCGCATTGGCCCTGGCCAGTGCATGGACGGGCGGCCAAAGACTTAACACGCAGCTCCTCAAAGAATCCTCGCCTAAATAAATTTCTTAGACGACACAATACATTACAGTAAGCACATTAAACCTCACGAAGACCTATAGACCACACAGGTAAAGCCGCAGATGCGGCTAGGTACTGTGGCCTTCAACACCCGTCCGAAAGGACGACTCGATTCTGCTCTGGCTCTGGCTCTCTGGCCACCAGTCTGGCAAGAGTAGTCGGCGAGGCAAGGTTAGTGGACGGACTTCCTCGGTTCCGATAAATTAGCGAAAATCGATAGTTAGTTTTGCAAGAATTAAGTGGACATGCTTCAATAGTTAAGTGAAATAGTTTATGTACAATGGTTCAAGAACAATAAAATTGTATTCCATCTTCCATAACCAAAAACATCATTAATCTGCATATGCTCCTTCCCCTATGGTCACAGTGCCATAAAAGTATCCAGCATCAGAGTCTCAACAGCCGGGGCATAACTGTAAGACGGCGGTAACCATCGTCGGAGAGGAAGAAAGTATTATTTACCCCTGAGATTATACACCCAAAAACCTAACAATGCGAATTCCTTTTTTCCAAATTCTTCCCTCTATCTATTATTCAATTTAATTAATCATCAACGCCCTTATACATTTATTAAAACCGCCGCAAATGGCGCCCAACGTGGTGTTTGCATTCAATAAATTGATGCTTAACGAACTGGAGAAGGAGACATATTGCTAATTACTACAAGAACTTCGAGACGACGGGGAGAAGGAACCGATAGGACAGACGACATCTGGACGGCGCAGAGACTGCACCAGCTGCAAGCGCAGGGCTTGCAACTCATCCACTACCAGACCTCAGCCAACACACAAAGCAGCTGGACGACGTCGAAGAGGAACGACGTGTAAGCCCAAAAGCTTACAATCAGACCGTCCACCTCAGGGAGGCAGAACAACAGCAAGAAGAATCAACAAGCAGCCAAAGAGATTGACGAATTAAATCTAAGGAGACATCGCCTGAGGATACAACATTGCAGATCACGAGGAAACGCTATCGGGAGAGCATCGAACGCTAACTTCGAGACTGTGGCAGCTCTCCGAGACGCCAACGAAGAGAATCTACTCTACAAGGTACAGATAAATTTCCCAATTACTTTTATAACGCTGGCTTAAAATTGATCTTGTTCATTGTGACACTGCCGTAAAGTAACTTTGATCTATAGGTTAGATATTATTATAACGTTAATTTGGAAGAGAATTGTATATTTAATTTATGTTATTAAGAAACAATAAGATAATCAACATGACAGAAAACGCCCCATTGAGAGAATCTAGCGTAGAGTTCGTAGAATTAGATGACCCAGCAGTAGGTGCGGAGAGAATTATTGAGACTAATTCCAAAAGGGAAGGAGAGAATGACGCAAACCTAAGTAAGGAGGATAAGGTCCTAGAGGTTTTGAAAAAGTTAATGCAAATCCAGCTGAGGATGATCAGGAGAACAAAGAAAGGGAGAAGAGAACCGAACAGGCGAGTCTAGAAAGAGAAAGGAGAAGTGAATAGGCGAATTTAGAAAGAGACAGATTGCTGGAAGAAAGGTTAGGGAGATTAGAGCAAGTTAGCAGAGAAAAATTTCAGCAGTTGGAGGACAACATTAGTTCGAGATTTGAAGTAAAGATTAATGAAATTAAAGCGGCCCAGGTACATCTAGCCAGAAAATTGCAGGAAGGAAAGGAAACATGGGAGAATGATCTCGATAAGAGTCGGCAGGATGTGGATGAGGTCAGGCAAAATTATGAACAATTGGAGAATAGAATGGGAAGCTGTGAGAGAATTGGAGGCGAGGTTAGCTCAGTGATCACGAGAAAATGTTCAGAATTTAAAGAGCATTTTAACGCGGAACTTAGATCGGTGCAACTTATCGTTCAAGCCATAGACAAGAATCAAGAAGCAATGAATAAGAAATTGGCGGATTTGGGCGAAAGAGAACACACAGTAAACATGTCCGCTGCAGAGCCACTTCCCTCAAATCACTCCAGCAATTGCGGTCAATCAGCTGACACAAACACGACCAGTCAACAGCTGACAGAGGGCGGCGGACCCTTACTAGCAGCAGGTAGAGAAAACTCACCAGATAGCTTGCCACTCCCAAGAGCCGACACAAACCTTGCTAGTAATTGCCCGCCTGAACACCCCTTTCTTCAATATGCAAATAATGTGTCTTATCAACCTTGGTCACACCCATTGATGCATGATATCAGTCCCCCTAATTTCTACGAAGAGCACGGAGATTCGCCGAAAGTATTCCTACAAGAAATGGATGAATTTTTCAAAATAAAAAATGTCCCTGAAGAGATGAAAGTACTGTTTCTTCGGAAGTGCTTGAAAGGACAAGCTGCCAGTTGGTACCGGTTAGCGTTACCTGACTGTACCTCTTATAGCCGCTTTAAACTGTTGTTCCTTTCGAGATACTGGAGTCCAGTTCATCAGAATATGATAGGTTAGACTTGTCAAACAGCAAATACGATCCTAGGCAAGGACAGAGCATGGTGGATTATTTCCTGGCACTCGGAAAACGCTGCAAGATGCTGGACCCAGCAACGGAAGACAGGGAGTTCATCAATATTGTAACTCACCATTTCCCGGAGAGCATCAGGAACCATTTAATCGTGGAAAAACCTGATTCATTCACGGCAATGATAGACTTGCTGTCAGCCTTCGACGTGCAAAGGAGTTATCGGCGTGATTTTCATTGGGAAGAATTTCCATGCTCCAGAAGAGAGGACGAGCGCCGGATGAGAAGAGTCAGAGAGCCAAACCGCGGGGTGAGGGCACAGCCTCCTCAGGGGTTCGAACGAGGACCGTACCAAGGACAAGGAAGAGCCCATGTTAACATGATCAGGACTTCGGGAAGAATTCATGATGACCGAAATTTCGTTCCATGGAACCGCCCATATGCACGAGGTGGAAGGCGTGAGAACCAATGGCATGGACCAAGATACGAACCTTGACCGCGGATCAGAGGAGGACATATCGATCCCGAAGAGGGAGGAATAGTCCACGATAACAATCCCCGGGAAGAAGAAATCCGCCGAGGGAGATGCCTGAACATAATAACGCCCGACACCAAAACCAACACAGTCATCAAAATGTTTCTCCAACCCCGCCTGAAAACGCTGGAAATCAGGGAAACCAGAATTCGGGAACTTTAAGGGTCGAATAGAGCCGGAACTGGAAGTGGACATGACCAAAATTTCACCGGCCAATGACCACCTAGATCCAATTTGTTTAATTAGATACCAAAGTTACTATTCGGCTAGAGAAAACTCCGAGGAAATCTTAGATACACCTAAAATTAAGCTTCATATCAACAATACTATACAGAATGTTCTTCTTGACACTGGTGCAACACATAATATAAGCAGTCTTGAGTTCTTCGAGAAGCAGAAAATGCACAATCCAAATTTACCTTGCTTACCTGTGTGTGGAATGTACTGCTCCCTGGCTGTTGGGAAGAAGAGGGAAAGAGTTTGTTTCCAGGCAATGTTTCGAGTAGAAATTGAGAAGAACCACTTTGATATTTTATTTTTGGTGGTCCCAAGACTGACCGTGGAAGTCATATTAGGCTGTGACACGTTTTTCCCTAGACACGCCATATTGCATTTGAAAGACAGAAATTGTTATATACATCAAGCATCTGTGAAAATATGTACTGCTTTCGTAGATAAAGACCGTTCTGGGAGAATGATGCCATCTCAAGCGCAGAAGGAGATCCAAGATGAAGTGTTTTTCTTAGAGAGAATAGACGCTGGCATGGGAAGCGTAATTATGAGAGTTAGAACTGAGGCGCCTGAAGGAACGCTGGATGAGGAAGAAATGGAACGCCATAGCCTAATAGATGACTGCGAGGAATGCCAACTTCGGGTGAATCGCCTAAATATTGCTTCACCACTAGAGGATGCTCGAACCAAGGACCCTATGTTCAACCACGTGATATTGGGCATCCATGACGAACGTATTCAACAAATTAAATGCAAGGTCATCCAGGGTCACGGACTGGATGAAAGGCAGAGAAAAAGTTTGGAAACGATTCTGATTAACAACCTAAGTGTATTTTATGATTCTCCAGGAAAATGTTCTGTTTATACACATCGATTTGAGGTGAGGGATTTGACCCCTATTCTTATAAGCCACGACCAATTCCCATTGCTCTGAGAGACATGGCCGACCGGGTGATAGACGACATGCTTGCCGATGAAATTATTGAAATTTCAGAGTCCAGCTTTGTGAATCCGTTGTGCTGGGTTCGAAAGGCTACAGGGCAACTTCGAGTAACAATTGATGCACACCGCTTGAATAATCATACAGTTCCTATCCGCTTCCGAACGGAAGGAATCAATGACCTGCTGTCAAAACTGTCAAGTGGGAGATTTTTTACCAATCTGGACTTGACGTCATCGTATTGGCAGATTCCTCTTCATCGGGATGTCCGACATTACACTGCATTTCTTCACAAAGGACGCAGCTACCAATTTCGACGCTGTGCATTTGGATTGGCCACATCCGGGAGCGCTTTATTACGCGCCTTATACCAAATTTTCCAAGATACTACAAAGGAATTCGCAGCTCAGTACATCGACGATTTTTTGATCTTCGACGACTGCGTTAACGCTCATCTTCGGCACATCGATTACGTACTCACCAAATTGAGAGAATCAGGCATGACTATTAAATTAGAAAAGACTCAATTTTTTATGAAACGAAATTCTTGGGATTTATTATTTCCGAGAACCTGACCCAGAGAAGGTAGAGGGAATTCTAAATTTACCTAGGCCACACAATATCAGACAGCTGAGAAGGTTTTTTGGTATCCTCCAGTACCAATCTCGCTTCCTGATAAACTATGCGTCGGCCGCAGCTTCCCTTCGAGACCTTCTGAGAAGTGATTGAAAACGGAAGTGGTCAGACTTAGAGCAAACCGCGTTTGAGCAAGTTAAACAGTTATTTAAAAATGCCATTTTACTGGAAAGGCCCAGATTCGACCTACCTTTCATTATTTACACAGACGCTTCGACAAAAGAGTTCGGCGCTGTCTTAATGCAAGAGTATGAAGATAAATCAACGCATGTGATAGCTACGGCATCTAGAGGGTGTTCTCGTAGTGAAATAAAAGCTTGTGTCACAGAGTTGGAAATATCTACTTTATTTTTTGCCCTCCAGAAGTTTAAAACATATATTTACAATCATAAAGTAATTCTGAGGACGGACCACGTGAGTCTGGCGTTCATCCGGCAATGTAAATTAACCAGCTCAAAGATTTCCCGATACATCCATGAGATTACTTCTCATGACATTAATGTGGAACACGTTTCAGGCCCAGACAACATCTTTAGTGACACGTTGTCCCGGCTAAACAACCGAGAACACATTCCTGACACAGTAAACTCTCCAAATTTTGAAATAGTAGTGATGAGAATCGGGAGCCAACTCAAAAATTCAGTAAAGAAAGATTTTAAGAAATTAGCTGTACTCCAAGAGCAGGAGAGGACCTCAGAAAATTAAGAGCTAAAGTCCAGAATTAGGCCCAGACGTTAGCAGCACTTATGCCATTTTCAGCAGGTCCTATACAAGTCCCATGGTCGAGAGCAACCGCGCTGGAAACCTGTTATTCCTCCGGTTATGGCAGACCGGTTGATTCTGGCATTCCATGAGGCCATGATTCACGCCGGAACGGAAAGAGTGTGCATTAATATTGCTGAAAATTTTTATATAAAACATTTAGCAAGAAAAGTTCGGCGAATAGTAGTAACCTGTGAACTGTGCCAGAAGGCAAAGCCCTCCAACATTAAATATGACGCAGAACCAGGAACTGTTATTCGGGATCGCCCCAACGCCTTAATTACTGTGGATACACACCACGAAATGCCAAGGGGACGGTTCGGACACAAGTTTGTACTCATTTTGTACGATGTATTTTCTAAATTTGTGAAAATATACCCTCTCAGGAGCATAACAAGCAAAACTTGTCTTTCTAAAATTACGAATTCTTTTATCAAGGACTATGGGAAAATGGACGCCATTTTAACCGACAATGCAACTATTTTCAAGAGTAGCATTTTTCGAAAAACCCTGGAGGAAATGGGAATTAAGATATTAAATAGTTCGTATTATCACCCCCAAAGTAACCCTGCAGAACGCGATGTGAAAGAAGTGGGGTCATTTCTGAGAATTTTGTGTCACAAGAAACACTTTGGCTGGGTGGAACACTTCCAAAGATCGAGAGATTACTGAACCATGTTATCAATCCAGTTACATTACGATCGCCCATAGAATTATTAGCGAAGCAACCGCCAGCACCCCTTATTTCTGGCTTACCGCTCGCTATACCCAGGAAACCGGAAGACGAAGACGATGAAAAATTGTATAAGAAAAATTTTGCTCGTAATAGAGAAAGAGCCGATAGGCGGTTGAAGAAAGTAAAGCGACGAAAGCACAAGTGGAATCCGAGAAAAACAGATTTAGTTTTGGTGCGTGATAAAAAAATTTCGAAAAAATTAGAAGGGAAATCGAAGAGGTTCGAACTCCTGTATAAGGGACCGTTCGCCGTTAACAAGATCGTTGAGAATCGGTCGTATGAATTAATTGACCCTAAGGATAACCGAATTATTGGTGTATATCACAAAATTATGTTGAAACCTTACAAATCTCTCGACTCGGAAATAAAGGAAAGTCATTTGCTTTCAGTTCACTGAATGTAAACAAATGGTTTGTTTTGGGTCATTCATCTTCTCGGTAAGGCAAGGAACCGAACCTTCAAAATGGTGGGAAGAACCGGTTCCGATGTTCTGCGTATCTCCGTAATGGATGTACTTGAAGACCCTCCGGAGAAAACTCCTATTCAGATCAATTCCTATGGTATTCTAGAAATTTTATGTAGGTCACAGTATTAGAAGTTATAAGAATCTTGTAAGACATATGTCATGATGAAAAGGTCGATTCATTAATAACTGAGCAGTGTTTATTAAAAAAAAAAAAAAACATTTGGGAGATGGAAAAGGTGCATTGTACTGTGAAAGGAGCAGGGACGAAAACAGTAGCGTGTGAGGTGTGCAGTGGAAGTTTTTCGATTTTTGAGTGAAAATAAATAAAAAAAAAATATACCGTGATAAAATTTTGCGCAAATTAAATAATAATAAAAAAAACGCAACAAGAAAAAGAAACTGACAGAACTGAGATTGCAGATTCACGAATGACTGCACATGTTTTACTATCCCATTGTTCAAATGTTAGAACTAAGAAGTGTAACAGAATTTCTTTATGTTTCAGAGCTAGAACTAGAATGTTTATATGCTTGTATTTTGCAGAGTTATTTTCAGAACTAGTGGGAGACCAGGAGCTCACTCACGGAGTATTCTTATGAAGTCTTCTTTGACCCTTCAGGCAAGAGAATCCTTCATAAGAGAGGGCATGTGACGCTGTATTTATGAGCTGCCACCCCCGCATTTAATTACATTGATTGTAACCAATAATTTTATATAACTTCGTTATAGCCATGTGTAATATCATTTTCTGTACAAGTGGTGAATATTATATTTAAAATGTTATTTTTTTTCCAAGGCGCAGAAAGCTACCATAGTCATAAAACCTGACCTGGAAATTTCCGTAGCCCTTTTGTAGCAATATTTGTAAAGAATCCTGGAGCCAGATGTTAACGGATATTTTGTTAGAACCATTCTTAAGCGGGGTAGATACCATAAAAATATTTGGTGACTATAGAGATGCATAGAAAGGGAAGAAGCCATCCACTACC
This sequence comes from Metallyticus violacea, assembly GCA_030762175.1. Classification (NCBI taxonomy): domain Eukaryota; kingdom Metazoa; phylum Arthropoda; class Insecta; order Mantodea; family Metallyticidae; genus Metallyticus; species Metallyticus violacea. Next base: position 97,378,804 of record CM060839.1, read on the forward strand.
TGGAAAAGTCACGCAGACCACATTTTACTTAGCCTTGCAAGTTTGAGGCCACCAGTCTGGCAAGAGTAGTCGGCGAGGCAAGGTTAGTGTTGCAAGAATTAAGTGGACATTCTTCAATAGTTAAGTGAAATAGTTTATGTACAATGGTTCAAGAACAATAAAATTGTATTCCATCTTCCATAACCAAAAACATTATTAATCTGCATATGCTCCTTCCCCTATGGTCACAGTGCCATAAAAGTATCCAGCATCAGAGTCTCAACAGTCGGGGCATAACTGTAAGACGGCGGTAACCATCGTCGGAGAGGAAGAAAGTATTATTTACCCCCGAGATTATACACCCAAAAACCTAACAATGCGAATTCCTTTTTTCCAAATTCTTCCCTCTATCTATTACGCAATTTAATTAATCATCAACGCCCTTATACATTTATTAAAACCGTCGCAGTTTCTTACTAAAGAAACATTTACTTAGTTTAGTCACCCTTCACTTCGGCGGCAGGAGTATCGATCGTCTTTTATAACAGATCATAGCTGATGGTCATGATGATTTTAAAATTGTCAGAGCTTGTGATACTCGCTGGCTATCAAGTGAAACGACTGTCTGCAGGATCATGGATCAATGGTTAAAGTTGAAAACTTTCTTTGAAATAACCCATTTAAAGGGAAAATGTCACGCTGCAGAGCTACTATAATTCATGTAAATCGATTACTCCAAGCTTATTTACTTTTTTTGAAATCAGTTCTTTGTAAAGTTCAGGACGTAAATAAATAATTTGAATCGAATACAGCAGACCCCACCAAACTGTTAAATGATTTAACTAATCTTAGTCATTCAATTGCTAGGAAACTGGTTTTACCAATCGCAACCTGTCGCTTAGATACTCTCGAAGTCGACGTTGATGATTTGTTGACGCATACGCCTATATCGGCTATGAATTTGAAACCGAGCTGAAAATGCTGAAATTGTCTTCAGAGCAGCATCAAGAGTTCCGAGATCGTTATTTGATGTTTCTTGTCAAATTATTAAAAGAGCTGCAACAGAATTTCCAAATTATATAAATGGTTGCATTTATATCAATAGAAAATGCCTTAAGAACGACAAAGGATCCCTTGATTTCACTTGCAGTTTTTATTGTCAGCAAATGAAATTTCAAAAATTAAAATACAATGGGTGAACTTGACAACTAATAAATGGTCGGAAAGTAATAACACAGTCTCGTTTTGGAATGAAGTAGTAAAATACAATAAGGACGCAAGCGGTCTAAACTCTTTTGCTGAATTATCTAAACTAGCTATTATGCTTCTTTCACTTCCTTGGTCCAATGCTGAAGTTGAGCGATTATTTAGGCAAATTTTCAACGAAGTGAAAACAAAGAAAAGAAATAAAATAGACCTAAAAATACTTGATTCAATCTTAACAATACGTGCGGGTGTACGAAAGAACAAACATTGCCAACTTCCAAAAAAAAAAAAGTGCTACAGAATATCGGTACAAAGGCAGCTGCTGCTGCGGAATATATCTTTGACCATCTACTATTACAGTAGGCTGCAAACTCGACTTTCTGGAGTAGAACCCGAACTAGATCCCATCTAGTATTATTTGTGAGGTGTTGGCAACACTGTGCCACACTACTCGGTATTCCTCCGCTGACTGAACGTCGAAATTCACATCGCTCGTGCCGCTCGAGCTGTATGTGTGTGCGTCAAGCTTACCCCAACTTCCCTCTCACTGAGTAGTCAGAAGAGAAGTATGTTGTATGCAGAAGTGGTTGAACTGCGCAGAAGGAAAGAGTTTGTCCATTAATGGTATGTGTTGGAATAGATAATGTAAAAGTAGTTAATATTAATTTATTTTAACTCGTATTATATTCGTACTAATGTATAAATAACAAATTATTTTAAATTTGAATAAATATTTTGTATTTCAAAAGCTTAAATTATACATTGCCATATAAATAGCGATTTCTGTAATTTTAATCTGGCTTGTCTACCCTTTCTCTCAACAGCCAACTTACTGGTGGCCGTTAAATTTTTAAATTATATATCCATAAAAAATGTTGCTCTTTATTCTAGAAAAGTTTATTTGCTGCCTTCACATTACATAAATTTATTTTCTATATTTGTCATACTTAGGTTGATTTCTAGGTTTGAAACAAAGATATCTAAATTTTACTAAAAATTCAATTTCTCTGCTCTTTAAAAACAATTCTAATAAAAGTACAGTTGTGAACTCCACTGGGTTTTATAGTTGAAATGAATTTCCTTTTTTCTCCATTTGACTGGAAAGAAGGTTCCATTTTATGAATAGACATGTGCGTGATTATGTTCAGTAGATTATCCGACTTCTCTTTACAGGCAAATGCTACTAATTATACACCAACACTAACAAAGTTGAAATGTTCGCAAACAGTAGCCTGTTAACACTTTTAGAATCTTTTATAAAATATTTTTTAATAGCATTCAGTGACAATGATCATGAATCTGCCAATGCATTTAATTCGTATTTCTTAACTACAGCTGAGGGGTGGGGCATTTAGACGATGTTGAATGCAGCAATAATTTACATACTGGAGAAATCATATTCAAAAATGCAATGTAAATTTAAAATACAGCTATCACCAACACTAGAAATGGCCTTTTTAGGGCAAAAGCTCTCATGGATGGGATAAGTTGAGCACAAAAGTTAAGTTGGAATTATGTGAGTTCCTTAGCAATATTTGCAATCATTCACTCTTAATTAGCGGAGATATTACCATAAGGGAATATGCTAGCTGTAAGCCTTTATTTAAAAAATATGATAAATGTGAACTCTTCAACTACAGATATATTTCACTTTAAACTGCATTATCAAAGATTAATGTAAAATGTATAATCGCATTGTGAATTACTGTTACTCAATATCCTAGGAATATGCCAGTTTAACTTCAAGTAGGGAATGTCAACTTGCAATATTACTTTTATGTTCACTAATGAACTTTTATCACTGCTAAATAGACGGGAATTTCCTCTGGGAATATTTTAGGCATGTGATAGCATAAATAATGAATTGTTGTTACAGATGTTAAATTTGTATGGCGGTGACAAGCCGGCGTTAATTTGGGTTAATTCATGTTTTAACCCCCCACCCAAAATGAATAATTGTGATAGTTATTGGTTTCGTTAAACTTGTAGTGCCACAGAGCACATGTCCTTTATTTACTTTTTATCAAAGATTTACCTTTCAGCCTAAGTAAAGATTCTAAGGCACTATTTTTTCCGGGTGATACGAATATGTTTGTTTCTGGGTATTCAAATGCTCAACGTTAAAATTCAGCCACAAATGCATTTGAAGAGCTAAATAATTTACTTGAAGCTAATGAGTTTAAATAAATTTTGAGAATCCAATTTAAAACTAAAAATATACTAATATCAGAACTTAACCATATTGTTTATTTGAATTTTTGCATGCACGCTCTTTAACATTTCATGCCATCAGCGTCCCATTCAATCAATTCAGGGTGTGAAACGGGCGACAAATTTTGCTCAGAGGCCTCTTCTTTCAGGCTTGATGTTATTTTTGATGCCATAAATGTACGACACGGAACCGACGAAATTACTTCACTTCTGAAGTCAGCCATACTTAGGATTTTTACTCCCGGAAAAATCCACTGACCTGGCCGGGTTTGAATCCCCGATTTTGGGCTTAGAATGCAAGTATGGTTACCACTACACTACCAGGAGCGACAAAACTTAGCTATGAGTAACTTTAATATATTAGGAAAGTCCCTTATACCAAGTTCTTGGGGCTAGAAATTGACAAACAGCTAAATTAGATAAACACATAGAGACCAAAATTTCCAAAACTCAGCTGTGTGCGTTTGCTTTGAGAAGCTTGGTTAATCATATAAAATATATTACATTAAGCTTAATGTATAATGTGCGTTTTCATTCTATTAAGAGATATGAAATAGGTTTCTGGGGTAATTCTGTTCTCATTGTAAGAGCTTTCGTTCTGCATAAAAGCAATAAGAATAATCTATAGTGTTTGTATTCAACAATCATGTGGACAGTTAATTAAGCTGCTGAATATTCTTATTCTAAGTGGAGAACATATTTTTCATGAGCTTTGTGACACAACTTAGATCACTTTAAACTGAACTGATAAGTACATAATATTACTAGACATGCTGTTGACTTGAATTGACGAATAAATTCATTAATAATTTTCCAGAAGGGCAGCTATTGGCAAGTATGTAATGGTTTTCCAGTTTCAGTGAAATTATTTAAATGCAATTCACAGAAGTGCAAACCTTTAAAAATATCAAATAAATTTTTGAATATTCATGTCTTCTATAACATAGACAATTATTTTAATTTTGGTATAGCATAATTAATGAATTTATTATGTCATTCCATGAAATTAGTGTTATTAATAAGGACTATCCATTACATAACAGATTCCTCTAATCAGACTTTAATACTGCCAAATTTCTGGAGTGGTGGACCTTTAACAAAAGTGCAAAGGTTAAGAGAAACATAATTAAAAAAAATAAATGTAATTATTAAATATTATTGCATTAGACTATAATCTTTCAATGTATTGCAAATTTATATATAAAAGCATATCTACAGATGGAAGAAGAATGTTGGGGGGTGATGGGAAAGGTACATTTTTTACGATAAAGCATTAAATTGAAATGTTACCATGTAATGTGTAAGTGTACAGATAAATAGGAAGGAAGAGAAAGAAAGAGAGAATTTTGAGGTAAGAGTTTAAGGAACATTTTGCACCCTGAATAAATTAAAACCTTCTGATGTATGGGAAAATAGTATATAAATGCACCTACATAAATAGAGCCAGAAATAGATATGGTGGTAAAAGATGTAGAGAAATTGTATGAGAAAGAAATATTTTGTGATGTAACCCTTAAATTGAAACATTTTTGCACTTATTGAGAAAGATATATATTTATAATAAAGCATAAATATGAATTTGAAAAATAGAGAACATGGGCATGGAAAGGAGGGATTTATTTTGTATTATAAAGCATTAAATTAAAATGTATCCATATTTTGTAAAATCATAAACATATTATGCACAAATTGCTTTTTTGCCTTTTTCCTGAACCTTTTATTCCTCTATTCAAATATTCTTTAATATGTAAATTTTCACTATATAGCCATTTTCAAATTTAATGCTTTAGTGAACAAAATGTTTATTTTTTTCCCTTCACTTCTCCCTCTGATTCTGTGTTGATATGGTTTTAAACGTTAATTTGTGATATACTTAAAGGGTTTAATTTAATGCTTTAGGATACAACATTTTTTCACCTTTTGTCTCCACTTTCTCTCTCTCTAGTTACAAATGTATAAGTATAATTTTATGTAATTTATTCATATGTGGAAAAGCTTTAAATTTAGTGCTTTAATGTACTAAATGATTCTTTACTTGGTCTCTCACTTTCATCTCTTTATATTAATATCCTTTTTGTATTCTATTTATTGGAAGGTTTTAATTTAATGATTTGTAGTACTAAATACTACTTTCCTTGTACTTCCCACATTTTCTCTCTGTATTATGATATGCTTTCATATGTAATCCTGGAAAATAATTTGTTTTAATTAAATGCTTTAGGGTATTAAAAATGGTTCTTTACTCTAAAATTCTCTTTTCTCTGTATTTAAATGCTTGTTTGGTAAATTTGGAACATGTAGAAAAGTTGAATTTTATTGCATTATAGTACAAAAAGTCTCCCCCCTCTCCCCCATTTTTTTACATATATTTTCATATATTATATAAGAAAAATGTAATGTAAATTTCCAAAATATTCGGAAAATTTAATGTAATACTTAAGGGTGTAAGCTTTTTTTCCGTTTTTCATTCATGTTCTTTGTTTCTCCCTTTATTTATAGATGTAAATTCATAAATATATAACCTAAAGCATTAAAATACATTTTTCTATGTTATATTTAACTTAAATAAAAAATATAGTTCAGTTAGAAAGAGGTAATTCAATTGCATTGATGGAGTTGCTGAGCAGCAAGTAACTTAATTAAAGAAGAATAGTGCTAAAAAATTAAAAGAAATCATGTGTTTTGACACCAGTGGTACTGCTACACAATCTGATCACCACCTAGTGTTATCGCTGGGAAACAACCTTTGCCGTACGTTCAAAGATGCCCATATGTGAAATTTCCTTTGGCTGTATAAATGTTCAGACTTATTTTCCCTTTGCAGCCTGTACTTTGAGCTGGACTTTATTTCCGCAGATTGGAGAAGAAACTGACTGTGGGTGTAATATGATATTTATTTGACAGAAACGAATAAAATGTGATGTGTACATAATCAACCTAATCAGTGAAATCAACAGCGGTAAATTTATAGCAAGGCATTTATGTAGGTCACATATTTACATAATCATATGATTAGAGGTTTTACATAGGTACCAATGAGTTAACTCTGTCACAACGAGTCAATAATATGAATGGGGATGGCAATTTCCTTCACTCCCAATAAACCATATGAGTATCATAAAACAAATTATTTATGAGGAAGTCACTCAAATTTCACTAATTTTCTTTCACTTACTTGGACATATTTCAAAGGAAAATTTCCTTCCTCGTCAGACTGCTCCACCTTTTTTCTTCTATTATTAATACCTACAGTTTTCTAATAAAAAAATAAGAGACTTTAAAAATGATTTTGAGAGGTCGAGGTCTAAGAATTGTCCAAGTGCCTGTTTTACTTTAATATATATTTAATATGAATAAGGCATTGTTAATGATTTCCAATTCTCAGAAACCTGTAAATTTGTAAATACTTAGTGCTTCTGAAGAAGGGATATCAAAATGGTGTAAGTATGTCATGGTTTTGAGAACTATAATAGTAAGAGTACAAATGAGTAGTTCTCTACAGTTGATTTCATCATTGTAGCATTTGGAATTTCCTCCTCCTCCTCCTCCTCCTCCTCCTCCTCCTCCTCCTCCTCCTCCTCCTCCTCCTCCTCCTCCTCCTCCTCCTCCTCCTCCTCCTATTCTTCTTCTTCTTCTTCTTCTTCTTCTTCTTCTTCAAGTTTATAATGTTCATGATTTATGCTAGAGTTCGCCAGAGACATTTTTATTTTCAGTGTACAGCAAATTTCTTATTTTTCAGGTTGTTAGTGTTTCAACCACATTTACAAATATATTAAGAAGGTTAAGAGGATTTTCAAAAGTAAATTGGGTGTTCAATGTCTGCACTTGATTGCATACTTCAATTCAATGCTCTCATTTGTGTGGTAGATGCTGGCTAGTGTAGTGGGAGTGATTTATGAAATAAATTTTTTCTTGCGAAAACTTTGGACTAGTCCTTTCAGCCAGATGGATATTGAATGCATTTTCTATAATTTGTGCTGTCAGGTCGCCACTACAAGGTGCATTAAATACAATCTTCAGTTGCAAATTTATGAATAACATTGTAAACAGCCTTAAGTGATGGTGGATTAGATTTGAAATGTTCTCTGCATTTCCCCAGTACAAATACCAGATCTTTACAGCAAAAATTCTTTCCTCTAATTTTAATATTTTTAACTATTACTGATGATTTGTTTCCTGCTCTTCCGCTGACAATATTACCAACCAAGAAACATATGTACAGTAAAGTGAAATTAAACTAAGAAGGAATAGTTTTGAACATACCATATAAAGAAGTGAAATCATATGTTCTGAAATTACTAAGTATGTAGTTACTTTTGCATTGCCCTGTATAAAAAAAGACAAAGAAAGACATTTGGTGGGAGAAGAGAAAAAAAGGCTTTTTTCATGCTATAGCATAAAATTTAAAAAAAAGGAGGGGGTATAAATATATTATAGGAAGAAAAGCTTAGCTATCAATTTAGAGAAGGAGAATATGAGAAAAGGTGAGGAAGAATTAAATACCTCAAAGCATTGGTATTGTATATTTACTTAAAAATAACATATTTTAAATGTATAAATTTAAATTGAGATAATATAGAGCAATGGTTGATAGTTAAGTATTAGCACAGTAGAGCAACATCAAAGATAAAGGACAATATATAGGAAACTGTCATTGTAACTAAAATGATTTACAGTGTATAATGAATTAGCCATCAATATATGGTATTGTCCTTTTATATGTTAAATAAGAGAATTCTCTGAATCTATTTGGATGATTACAAACAGGTTGACAGAAAAAACTAAAAATATTCTAAATTTTAGAATATCTAAATTTATTAGTGTAAAATTTCAACTATTAGGTGTCTAGTAATTATGAATGAATAAACTGTAAAAATGTTCATGTTATCCTTGATTTATAATGAACAAGTACATACATCGATGGCAAAATCAAAGTACTTAAGTTAATAAAAAGGCTTTTCAATGAACTCTGCAAATCTGTAAGAATCTTAGTTGCAAAGAGAGATTACCCAATAAGAAAATGCTACAGTTAATATGCAAATAAATATGAGCAAAATAAACTTTCATTAATATTCCTTTGCGACACTGTAACTTAAAATTCTTATCATAAAAAGTTCAACTATGATTTTTTAGAAATATAATTTGGGTCGACCTATGAAGTGAATATCAATATAAATTTCTTATTATCATTGTATGATTCAGTTGAACTACACACTCTTAAAGCTTCACTTACTTTCAGCAAGAAAAGATGAGCTAATTTTTAAAAAGTTTACATATCACTCATGGGCTACAAAAAAATTTCAGAATATTCTTAAAGATTTTAATATCAGGTGGCACCGATTAATAGATTTAATATTAAAAACTTGCTCATAGATAATGTTAATGACAGTATTCCACAAGAAGAAAAAGCAGGTATTTACAAAATAAATTGTGCAGAATGTGAAAAAATCTACATAGGAAAAACAAAGAGAAACATAGGCACACTGTTAAAGAAACATTTCAGAAACATAAAGTACAAGCAAATAGAGAAATCGGCAGTAGCATATCATTTTTGGACACAAAATCATGACATAATAAATAAAGCAAAATTATTAAAATCAGTACAAGGACTTACGGAACTAGCAACCTGGGGGAAAATCTATATCTACAAATATAAAGACAGTCTAATGAACTTTGACATTGCTGGAGATGAAAACGTAAACTATAAGTTTATCACACCACCACCAGAGCAGAATATATATTCCCACAGCTCAACGAATGATCTGACAGTTGAACTTAGCCTGGCTGAAGATGGGAACAAAATGTTCTCTAAACTGGTTACATAGATTATGAAAAGTAAGTGAAGCTTTAAGAGTGTGCAGTTCAAATGAATGGTACAATGATATCAATTATATGATTAGCTTCACTGTGCAAGTTCCAATTTACATTTTAATTATCAATATAAATACCTTAGAATTTCATTAAAGCTCCAGTGTGCCTATTAATGTTAAGTTAATACTCACAATTTTACCATTGCTTGTACTTAATTTATTTGCATTACACCAATCATTAACAATAGAGCATTTAACACTTACGTTTAAATAGATTGCCTGGTAACTATTGATGGTGAGAAATGGTGGAAATATCGAAGAACCTACTTAGAATAATGTTACCATTGTTGATATTTTCGTAGCCTTACTTAAAAAAGAACATACTGCATTTATGGTACTCGAGTCATTTCTAAAACCAAGTTGTCTTTTGCTGAACAAATAAATAGTTTCAAAGTAACAATCTGCTTACACAAAATATTTCAAAAACCTTAACAGCTATAGGAATTATGCTGATCAATCTATAATTATATAAGCCATTATCTTAACAAGTGAGAAGAAAAATAAAATTTGTACCCTAGAGCCTTAACATTAAGTTCAAACCTTTCCCCATATATTGTAAAATTTTGCATTAAAATTATAAAATATTGAGAGAGAGAGCATGGGGGTAGAAAGAAAAGTAACATTTTATATTCTGAAGCATTAAATTAAACCTGTTCTATATTGAAGGATATTTACAAAGGTAGAGAAAAAGAAGAGAATAAAGAAGAAAGAAATAGTTTGTACTCTAAAGCATTAAATTAAATCTTCTCCATACATTGCAACTTTATATATTAAAATATATGTATGAATATAGATAGGGGAAATGTGGGGGGAGAAGGAAAAGATATATTTTGTGTCCTAAAGCTTTATGTTAAAATATTTATATAAATTGGATATTTATATTTAAATGCATAAATAGTGTGTCAGAAAATGTGGGATAGAAGGGAATTTGATAACGAGGGGGAGGGTCCCACCTCACCCCTCGGTGTTGGACTTCCAAGAAATATCTAAATCACCTTCCCATGCTATTAGTGCTAATAATATGAAGGGAATGATGGGAGAAATGTGTTCATGTATGGTTATTGCACCCCGGAATTTATTAGAGAATGATGAAGAGCTTGTATACAGCAGACAAGAGCAATAGGCATTCAGGTATAAGATGCACTTGACCTTTCAAAATATCCTCTCTGTAAATTAGAAATTAGTATAGATGCCCATGCTTGAAAGTTGAGAGTGAGTAAGCTTGCGCCCATTGTTATTGGTGGTTACTGTTGGTTATGTCATGCTGTAAGTTTGCAGGTACAATCAACAAATTAATTGTTTAGTTGTATGTAGTAAATCTGTTATAAAGCCATACTTATAAATAGAAAGAGAGAGGAAAGGAGAGAAAACAAGTAAAGCATGGCATTTCTTCATTAAAGTAATTGATGACAATTTCACAAATATAGTGCTTAAACATGAATAACACTAGATTTACTTTAAAAAATCCAGCAGTGTTTAATATCATACAGGAGGCTATAATTTCAGAAAAGTATTTGCACTATACAAAAATATTTTCTTGAAAAATTTAAGCATGGCAGTTTCATTCAATTTCTAACCAGCTCCAACTATGGAAAGCTAACATTAATTAGTATTACATGTTATCTACTAGATGTCAGCTCTAATTAGGCATAAACAGAGTGCCCCAGTTTGATGTACATACTCATTTTTGTATATCCTTCCCTTACTGCATTCTGTGCTGCAGAAATGCACAGTATGCTGGTTCTGTTAAGTTCTTGCCAACGTCTAAATGTAATTTTTATTAATTACTAGTAAATTCTACTCAACTATCAGTGTTATTCATACTATCATTAATCTGTGATAATGCATAGAAAGAACTCTTTCTAGGAAAAAGAGGGAAAAGGGACTACGATTATTGCCTCTTTCTTTTAAATTTACTAGAGCATTAGTTTTTTGACGATGATCCAAGTTAAAAGATTGATGATTGGAGAAAAATATCAACATATTAAATTGAAAATAGTATTCATATTAAATATTCTATTTATGAAGCTGTGACAATGGAATGGTAATATATCTTAAACTTAGGTGTTCATTTTTTTTTTTTTAAACTAAACTCCACTTACATAAAAGATATGTTTTGGGAGAATCTCTTCCATCTTCAGTTGTTCACCAAACCACCGTTACTCGAAATAATGGCTGGACACCTGGATGTTTCTGTGGTGGCCTCTGTTCGTTGAAGTAGGAAATTGACGAGTTCATCCATAGGAGGAAACTCGAAATTCATTAGGTTTTCTCTATTTTTTAATATAAAAATTTTTTCCCAAGTGGATAACTCCAATGGCTTGTGAAGATGTTTCAGTTGTTTAATTTCTGGTTTTATTTCGTGATTTTTGGTCCAAAAGTGAGCTACTTCTGCTGATTTATCCACCTGCTTAAACTGAATATTCCTAAAATGTTCTTTCTCCCAATTTCCAAATTTCTCTTTGTTTTGCCTATGTAGCTCTGCTCACAATCTGCACATTTTATTTCATAAATTCCCGATTTCTATTCTGTTGATATGGAGTCTTTTACTGTGCAAACTAATAAATTCTTGATGTTGTATCTATTCTTTGGGCCTAACATTATCCCATGTTCTTTGATAATTTTCTTGAACTTGTTGTGATAATTTGGATGGTAAATGAAACTTTTAAATTTGTATTCTTTTGTTTTTTTTCAGTGTGGAAACTTCCCTTATCCCTTTTTGTCTTTTAGATTTATTGATAATTTTTATCGCTGTGTCTTGGTTGAAACCATTGATTATAGCCATCTTTATTATTTGTTTGTATTCTATTTTGTACTCTGTTTCTGTGAGTGGAATATTCATCAAATTGTGTGCCGAACTACGAAATACTGCATACTTATGTGGAATGGGGTTATAACTCTCATTTTTATGTAGCTTTCTGTATGTGTTTCTTTTCTGTAAATTCCAAAATTCAAACAATCTCCATTTCTAATGATTTTTAAATCTAGAAATGGTAGTCAACCATTTCTTTCTTCTTCTATGGTAAATTGTTAAGATTCATGTTGCAAATTAAGAAGTTTCAGGGCATCTATTGACTGTTTCTTCGATATTATTGCAAAAATATCATCCACATACCTATACCATGACTTGAAAATTAAAGGGAAGGCTTTAGTGATGTGTGTTTCAAATAACTCATGCATAACTCTGCTAGAAAAGGTGAAAAGAGTTTCCCATGGTTAGGCCTGAAGTAGGTATTTTTTTTTTTTTTTTGAAGCTGAAGAAATTTTGTTTATTGCAAATGTTAGCAAGTTTTAATTTTTCTTCTGTTTTTAAATTTATTTATGTTAACCATTTTTTTTTAGCATAAGCATAGGTTTCTCCATAGGTATGCTCATGAATAAGGCTTTTACATCAAATCAAACCATTATATCTCTAGCTGTAGTTCTGCTATTTTTAAGTTTTTTGACTAGATCAACTGAATTTTTAATGCTCAAACGTAATGGTGGTTGGTTCAGTGAACATCGGAAGATGGGAGAGATTCTCTGGAAATGTGTCTTACTTTTATGTAAGTGGAATTTAGCATAAAAAAAATGAACACCTAAGTTTAAGTATTTATATTGCTTTGCAGTCTTTCTGTTGAATCTTCAGCCATAGATATTTTGTTTTTCTTACCAATTGCAAATATTTAAAATAAAAATGTATCTTTAATTGCAATTTCTTCATCATTAGTAGCTTATGTTCATATGTATTCTTCTCATCTATAGATACCCAATTTATAGTTTTTATATCTCTTTTTGATCAAAAGTGAAGCTCTCTTTTAGTTTTTGTATATGAGCTTTTCAAGTATATTATACAATGTTTTAGCATATTCTTAACTACAGCAATATCTTGGTGAGATAATTCTAAATGTAAAATTTAATTAAGTGTACCAGAAATGATTAAAAATGAAATGCCCTAACAAATACAAACATAAAAGCAAAATATAAGGTCAATTTTCTTAAATTTGTTGAGTTAAATATTAGTAATAGTTGGTAAATGTGACAAATTTTTAACAATTTCAAAAATAAGACATTTGCCTTGTGTTAAAGAAAAATTCAATTATATAATGAAATTACACAATTCTATATATAAAGTCCACTCTGTTTAATATAGATTTGTTCCCTGTTAAACATATGTCATTTTTATTATACTAAGATAAATATTATTTGTTTAAAGCTCTTTTGAATTTACTGGAAGCTGAAATATTTATTAGAAAAAGCAATTCACTGTTACATCCTGTTGATTCTCCCTTCATATTTAATATATTTATTATTTGGTTTTATTTTGTTGATTTTATCTATGGCACATTTTACAATTTATATTTTTGTTCTTAATATAATTTTTCAGCAATTACTAAGATTTACCTATCAGAAAGTAGTGGCAACTTTCAAATTTATTAGTTTTGAGTTGAAATATAATTTAATCATGAAGTATTAACATTAAAATAGCTGTCAAAGCCTTAGTTTCTCCATATAGATGAAATATTAATTGTTCTTAATATTTTTACATTAATGAAATTTTGTTTTCAGTTTTACTGATGAAGCACAGATTCATTTGCCTAAAGGTGATAATGAGAAATGCTGGTTAACATTTTGTTTATAATATCACTGACACTAAACAGCATGTTTTGTCATCATTTGATAGCCCCAACTTCTGCAGTAAAGGTACTGTTTTTGTAGTAGATATATAATTTAATCACTTGTTAATTAGGAATCAGTGAAGCAATTTGTCCACTTACTAGACATACCAGTAGTATGGGAATATTTTAACATTAAATAATATTTAGTTTGTAGCTGCACTGATGCAGCACAGCTTGCATTACTGGCAGGTAACAGCCCAAATGTTGATAGTGAAATTTGCATTCTTGCAGTGGAAGTGTAATAGGGTAACCATACTTTTGCAATGAAATAGATGTAGTTTTTTTTTCCCATAGATGCCAATGCTAATAGCTTTGTAATTTTTACATTAATATTTGATTCGTAGTGAGATGATGGTCCTCGTAATTGGATCAGCATTTTTTTTACATTGAAATAGCTAATGAAATGACCCAGTTTTGCCTCATAGATGTATATATATGTGTGTGTGTGTGTGTGTGTGTGTGTATGTAAAACTAGAAAAGCAAAAAAGGATAAAACACTAACAAAAAGTAATTGCTACTTGTCGAACTGCTAGAGTTCTTCTATGACAAGAGGACTCACATATATATATTCTATGTTAATATTTAATTCGTATTTTCACAAACTCTACTGCTTAATTAGTCAGTAGGTGACAGCCCAAATGCGGTAGTATAATTTCGTTCATGCAGTACAAATATAATTTGATCACAATTTCTACATTTAAATATGCACTAAAGACCATGTTGATTTACATAAATGGCAATGATATTAATTGTTTAATATAATCAATTTTGGTTCCTGATTTTAGCTATAACACATATATTCAGCTACCTACCAGTGACAGCATGAATGGTCGTAGCAGAACTTTTTTGCTTGGGATTGCAATGAAATTGAATCGCCCTGCTTGTACATTGAAATAGACGCAAATACTCTGTTTTTTCCACATAATTTCACTACTAAACCTTCAGTACATTTTTACATTAATAATATTAAGTTCATACAATCACCGATGTTGTACTGCTTCAGCTGCTGGCAAGTGACATTCTGGATGCCGGCAGTCATATTTTCGTTACTGCAGTGAAATTAGACCACAATATTGTTAAATTGAACAAGGATAAATTTACATAGTTTCTTCAAATAGATCACAATACTAATATTTAGTAATTTTTTACATTAATACTTGAAGTGGGATACCCAGCTTCGACTCCCGTAGGCATAGGGAAATATAATTAGGAGGTATTGCCATTTAATTGCTTATTAATGTAGGTTCTGTTCTATGTATATAATTTTGTAATGCTATAATAATTCTCGGAAAGTATAGTGCAGTATATGCGCATCAGAGAAATGAATAAGTATATAATAAGAGAAATTTCATCATACAAAATTGCCGATATAAGTTGTGTCTACCCCGAATGTTGTATGTTGGTTCACGACTCACCGGAGTCAGTGGCAAGGTCCAAGTAATGTTTTCTCCACGACCCTTCTATTATTGTCTGAAAAAGTCCTTGGAACAGCAATATAGATACAAAGCTGACATTTTTGTGCTTTTGTCTTGCGATTCCTAAAAAAAGTGAAAATTGCCAAGTGTAGCTTGGATAACTCGCCCATTTGAAAAGTAAATGGGAATTGTAGCCAATCAGAAGACTGTTTTTCGAATCTAGCTCCTAGAAGGTTCTGAAATTCAGCTATCTAGCCAATAAGAAGATAGAATTTAGGAAGATTCGAGAATGTTATTTTGAATACAAGCATCATGAAGCTTTAAGAGCGCTTAATAATCAAATTCCTGGGATATTCGGGGAGTTGAAAACTATTCGTGTTGTCTCAAATTGTTCATTTCAGCGATAGCACGGGGAGGTTTTACACAGTTGCTAATATTTCATTGAGTCAAATGTTTCAGGAAGTTGATAGTTCAACAAGTCTCAAGCTGTGTTCTGTGTTAGTGAAATATTTGTTCTTTCATCACTCAGACGAGTAAATTAATAAATGTAAAGTCATCACAGTGAATTTAGTGTGAAAGTGTCATGGAAATAGACAAAACAGCAACGCGAAGTATTTAATTGGTTATAAAATTTGTACCTCGCAGATAATTGTAAAAGAAACTGTTCAGTGAGAGAGTGCGAGAGCATTTCTATTTCATTCATCGCCAGTGGTTCAGACGAGTCCAGAATTATAAGAAATTCTTTAGAATAAACGCTTTAGTATCTTTTTTGTGATTGAAATATAATTAGTTTATCGTGATTATTTTTTGAAATATGTCCCAAATTCTGTTCTCTACATATATAATAATACTAATCGTTCAGTAATTTTTAAATAAAGATTTGGTTCCTGATTTCACCAACACCCCTCCTGATTCAGTAGCCGGCAAATGACAGTCTGAATGCTGGTAGTAAAATTTCGATTTTTTTTTTTAAAACGCAATTCACATTTTTTACGTTTTAATAGCCACCAAACATTATTTTGATAAAAATAAATGAAGTAGTATTGGTTGATTAATTGTTTAAATTATTATGAGTTTGTAATTTCACCTATAGTGCACATTTTAAAGTACCTGCCCGTGAAAACCGGAATTCCGTTAGTTAAGCTTCCTTTTTAGCGTTTGAAACATCTCTCCATTTTCTATATTAAATTAGGCGTCAAGCTTTGTTTCTTCACATAGCTGTCAATGGTACTGGTTTAGTAATTTTTTTATATTAATATTTATTCCTAGTATCTTCGATATCAGAATTTTCGTTCTTGAACTGTTACTATAATTGGATCTTAGTATATTTCAGTTGAATTAGAAGGAATTTCTCCATAGAAATATGGTGTGTATTTCCAGCGATATTCCACTGCTCTGAAATCCGACAGTTGACAAGCCCGTATGCCAGTAGTGAAATTTCAACTGTTTCTAAGGTAATGCAATTAGATCACCCAACTTTTGCATACAAATAGAGGTCAAAACTATGTTTATTTACATAAATGATAATTATAGTATTTTATTGTTTCAATTAATATAGTTCAGTTCGTTATTTAAACCATACAGCACATTTAGTTCGTAGCTAACCGATATTGCAAGCTTTAGTATTCGGAGTGACATCACGAATACCGCTAATGAAAGCATTATTGCACCCAGTTTTTAAATTTTAATTTTGCAATTTCCTTTTTTAAAAAAAATATTACTTTTAGATTGTAAACTGTAAAAAATGTTAATTTTAAACAAGTACATTTATTTATATACATATTTTCCTGGTGCCAAATATTAGACAATAGAGAATTGGGTTTTGTAGTTTTCATTCCTATCTTAACCGACACTCTCATCATTAAAAGAGTGAAAAAACTAGGAAATAATTTCCACATATACTATAATCAGCTATTAGTGCTGTTTTCTTTTATTTTAACACGTTACTTTAAACTACATTCTCATATAAAATTTGTATAGTGGTAAATGCAGTAACTAATGTTTATTATGTACTGATATTATTTAGATATTTGTACATGTCATTCGATACTTGAAATTTTCTCTTATGGGTAACTATAAGGTATTTTTTGTCGCGATGTTATCAACTTGTGTTTCTTTCTATCAAAATTAAAGGATAATTATTTAACTTGTCAAAATGCTTAGTGGGTTTAAAACAGCAATCAGAGATAGAAATAAATTCAACGCACAATTTTGAAAATGAAGCCATATACTTTTTAATTATTTGTTTATTTATTTCCCCACAAGTGTAAAGTAATATAGTTTAATCGACGATTATTCATATTTACTATAGCCTTAATGCAGTCTGCTTTCCTGTTTTATATAATACATGCGAAAACACTTATTTTCTACAGGTTTTTATACTCCCGATTCCCTAATAATTTGGTAATTGGTTTAATTTACTGTTACATTTTCCATTTGAAACGTCTATAAACTCTGGCTAATCTACTCGTATTATTTCCTTGCTTTGTACATTCTTTAATATATGCAATGTCTGTGTGTTTTAAAGATATTTTCTTCATGATCGACACATTGCATTTCATTTAAAGCCTCTTCTGCTCAATGATTGTTGCTCTCTGTACCTGCCAACCTTTATAACGCTGTTGGTTCCTTGTTGATTATTACTTACTAGGATAAAGTCATTTCGCTAGGTTGTTATCAGAGTTTGTCGACATCCCTACTAACTTTTACTGTGGCACTCCAAGCTTCACTTTGTCTCCACTATTGGCATATAATTCCGGCGAAACTGTATTCTGGACTATTATAACGCACTCTGATCTGCCATATCATGGAAAAATACAAACTAAATTGGTTAGAAACTTAATGCTGTAAATAAGCATGTTAATCCTAGCACTAAAATTCCGTATTTGAACATTAATGTAAAGAAAACTGGAAATTATGTTTAGCATACCTTTCTTCTCCCATTCTATTTTTGATGTTTATTTCTTTTTATTATATTCGGCATTCTCTCTACAAGTGTTAAAGTACTGGAGCAACATAACAAATGTAAAGGTTAATAAGCCTGCCAAATTGCTAAATTGTTGCGATTATTAACTACGTAAAAGTATTGTTAACTTTATTAACTTAAAGCTTACAAAGTCTAAAAACCAATCATTTATTTAAAATTGTATTTTTACTTATCGATTCCACGCATTAAACTTTATCTTAATTTAGTTATAGTGACCACGAGAGTCCTAGAATCAGTCAAGTTTGCAAATGCCTTATGCCTGTCAGAGGGACATTTTAAAGCAATATGATATAAACTATTAATATTGCATTCTATTGAACATCACAAGACTACGATATACTGTTGAAACCTCATGGTTGTTTTCAAATGTTCAGTATTCCAAGTTATATGGTCCCCTATACTTATATGTAGCTTTGTGACAGTTGTGATAATATTTTTTTACAAAGCAGTGAGGGAAATCATCAGGTAACTTTATGTGCACCAGAAAATAGCCAAGCAGAAAATTTCTTCGCGTACTATACGTAGAAAAGCTGCCCGAAAGGTAACAGGTAGCCACGTTTGGCCACATTGCATTAAATAATTATTCATTGTTAAGCGTTAAAGTTGCACATCTGTTTTGCCATCATACATGGTTGATATTTGATATTTATAATACTGTAGTTTGTATCTGTTGAGCCGTATTTCTTTAAATATTTTGTTTTCCTTATTTATTCGTACAGTTCCTAACTGTATTTACATTTAAATCTTTTGTTAGGAGTCATTTATTAATTAAAACGTTGCAGTTTGGCATTTGATGCCATCTTAGGCCTGCTGGCGGAATGTAGCACAGTTTTGCTATAAATGTTATTTATATTGTGTAGTCAATTTAGATTTGTCGTAATGGGGAGGGGGGGAAGAAAAAAATCCAGTACACTATTTGTAATGCAACAAATGAATTCAGTTGGAAAGAGTTTAAAATAAAATCATAATTATAATAACTCATGTTTATTCGTATTTATTATTTTTATGGTCTTTCTCAAAGTAGTCCCCGTTGGCTCCAATACACCTGTCCAAGCGTTTCTACCGTTCTTCAGAGATATACTGGAAACCATTTTTGACAGTTTTTTTTTATACAATCCTCTCCGCAGTTTTCATCACTGCAGATGATATTGAAAAATGACTTTCACAAACGTGTTTCTTCAATCAAAGGAAAGATCACAAGGGGCTAATTCTGGACTATGGGGAGGGTATGGGACACACGTCATATTGATATGCGATGGCGGCTGTGCATTATCGTGATGCAGCATCCAGCTTGTTGCACGGAAATGTGGCCATTTTGCGTGTAATATGGCATTGCAGAGTTTTCGGTACATCTCTGTAGTATAGCCCAGTTACATTTGAATGCATGTACATCCTGGTAAATCTTTCTTGAATATTGAAAAATGAGATGGCTATAACTTTCCCAGTTGAATCACTTCCTTTCCTCCTCATGTTTCTTCTCTCTCTGTGTGTGATTATAGAGATTTCCACGCACAGCCTTGCTGTTTACTCTCCGAATCGAAATTTAAGTGTCAAATTTCATCAGCTGTGGTTACTTGTGGAAAAAAACTCCGCATCTTCTTGTAATATCTTAAACTGCATGTGAACATCATTTTGTTCGGGAAGTATTGAAACCCACCATGCACAAACAGGTGTCATGTACACTTTTTCAGTTTTCAAAATGTGGGTGGCATCCAGTATAAAATTTTAATTTCTGAAAGTGTTCTTAATGTAATTCGAAGATCCTCTCACAATGACTGCAGCGGTGTAAACTTTTGTTCCATAAAATCGTCGTGTCCACCTTCCTTTGAAACTGGTTTCATCCATTATTTAAACCATCTTTGAATTGTGCTAAAGGGAAAAACATTCTCCGTAGCTCTGCTGTAATATTGCATAGGCCTCAGATGAAACTTTATTTCACAGCAGTATATTATATGTCACGTGTCGCATCCTTTTTGCTGTAGGTATAGTGAACAATTTTAAACTTGCACGCCTCTCGCATGTGAGTACTGGAAGTGACAACAGTGATGCTAATACCACTGCACATTACTCATTTTTCCTTTTTTTGTTTGGTTATTTACGGACGCTCTTTAACATCACAGGTCATCAGCGTGCCATTATATTCAGGGCGTGAAATAGGCGACAAATTTTTGCTCGCAGGCCTCTTCTTTCAGGCTCGAAGTTCTTTTTCGTGCCGTAAATGTACGACACGGAACCCACTGCTTTACTTCCTTTCCGAAGGAAGCCATACTTAGGATTTTTACACCAGAAAAAATCCATCGATCCTGGCCGGTTTGAACGCTCGATCTTGGATCTAGAAGGCAAGTATGGTTACCACTACACCACCAGAACCGACACATTACTCATTAAGCCAACAAAATATCAGTTAAATTTTAGTGCTAGAAATTATGCCTGCAAAAATGGATTATTCTGTATTGAACAGACCTAGTATTAGAACAAAGTTATTATTAATATCATTTATTCACATAATATGAACATAGATCCCATCTGGAATCCAGTTTAATTTTATATAAATTTGCATAAACAAGAGTAAACTTTTACTTATCGTCGTAAAACACTTCTATTTTTTAACAATTCTGAATACTGCTCCACAGACACACAAATATAGAAGATAAAGAAAATTGTTTGAAAGCATATCTTTACTTTTTGTCCAATAGGAAACTTTTCAATTTGACCATTTGGTCAAAGACAAGACTCTCATTTAGTTTACAAGATGTATTATCTTGCGTCTATTTCAAAGTAATTTCAACATCTTCCCACGCAGGTAATGTCTTCAACAGTATCCAGCAAAAATGTTCAGAAAAAAAGTTCAAATCATGTACGCAAGTAATACATTAGGTTCTATAGAACAAGGGGACCAGGCAATGGCAAAATCTTTTCAAGCTAAATACATCAGCTTATCATAACGATAACGAGCACTCTGAAAATGTGTGCTCACACAAACTCTTTAACCTTCAAATATATATAACTTTCTAAATGTGAATACCCAGGTAACTTATATTGACCAAACTATTGCAATTTTTCTGATTTCTGTTCAACTGGATCAAAAATGGCGACTTCGTTCATACACTGTAAAATCGCGGACAATCCGCTAATATATATATATATATATATATATATATATATATATATATATATATATATATATATATATATATAGCGCTTATACTTAGCTCTCAAACGAGATCGGCTATTCATCAGGGTTCATATTGACACTCTTCAGTTTCATTTTCAGACTTTCACGTTACATGGCAAACTAGTGATTATGTAACTCCAAAATTCATTTCCCCATGACTTCCATCACGTTATGAAACTGCCAACACATTTAAACTTCTCCACAAAACAACTTGAATCAGGACAACATAGTTTTTTATTTTATTAAAAAATAATAAGTTTGTCCAAAAATATTGACAGCAAGTTTTTAAACCCAACAGAAAATCTAAGCTTCCGGTACACATAGTTCATCATCTCAAGTTTGCCTAGATCTGCGTTAGCACAGTGCAACCTTCAACGTAATAGCTTTTCTGACTTCAGATTAGTTCATCTTTTCCCCATGTAAGCACACACATTATATAAATGTAGTTTGTGGATCATTTTAAGTTTATGTAGTGCATTGTCACACCAATAGTATATTAAGGAAATATACTATTTGAAAGATTGGTGGGGAATATGAGTAAACTCGGTTTATGAAGATTGTTTTTTATCTTTCAGTTATAAACGTTACATGGAAAAATCAAATTGCTATATTTGTGGTTCATAATGCGCAACTACAGAATTGTTTCTTAAACATTTAAAATGAATCTATATATGTTAATGGGAAAGCTGGAGTCAACCACTAGTTAAAAATGATTAACTTATACTATGAAGTGTTAATGTCTGTTAATATAAACTTTGTATGTAAGAAGCAATACATTCAAAGATATATCTCACAGATGCTTTATACCAAAACAGGTAGGCAAGGAATGTAGTTATAAGAAAAATGTAAAAATATGTTCAAATTTTTACTATTGAATTTCTCTTTTAAATAATTTAAATGGCGAGAAAAATATTATAACCATACTTTTTATACTGCATCAGCTTAATGACAAGTACCTATTGCTTTCAATGTGCTAATGTGCATTTAAAAAGAATTCATTATATTAAAGGAAAATATAATGAGGTACATTATTTCTAGCTTCCTTGGAAATATTTAAAAAAAAAACATTGAATTTGAAAAAATTTTAAAGAAGACATCTGCAATGAACAGCGGTAAACTAGCCATAGACAGAGGCAGCAGTGTTACCAGAGTGTGGGAGGGTGATTAGTGGCGTAGTCACACTTATAAATACCACATATACTTTATGACGACACTGCGATATGGCGAGGAAGCACCGCCATTAAATAAGTGCTGCCATTATTATCGTAAACTTTACTAAAAGACCTCTAGTCTACATGTTGGAGTATTCAGAAACACTAACGAATTAAAACGTCTTTTCAACTAAATGAGGTAATACCC
The DNA here is from genome assembly GCA_030762175.1 of Metallyticus violacea. Taxonomy (NCBI): domain Eukaryota; kingdom Metazoa; phylum Arthropoda; class Insecta; order Mantodea; family Metallyticidae; genus Metallyticus; species Metallyticus violacea. The sequence goes on from CM060839.1 coordinate 97,401,663, forward strand.
GCTATCGGGGGAAAACCCTTAAGAAAAACTAAATAATGTGTAGCATAATCATTGTTATAATAAAATTATTGTAAAAATGAAAGAAGTTAAGATAAATATATGATATGCATAGCCTGTTCTGTTAATATACAGAATAGGTCAAAATTATGTTCTCGATTTCTTTTCTTTGTGAAATGAAGTGAAGTGAATTAATGTTTTTCAAAATGTAAAGTTTGAAAATAAACTTTCAAAGTTTTAAATGCGCCTGCCGACTTTGCATGTTCATTATTTTGTCCAATAAGAGACATTTCAAGAAAATGACGAGTGGAGTATAGAAGACATATATTTTCGTGATGCTTATAAGAACTTTCGTAATGCTTATAAGAACAAGTGTTGTGGGTTGTCATTGCCGGATAACATGTGGGACAGACCACCCAGCTGTAGCTTACTACAATAATGTTATTAACAACTGTGAAGAAGAGGAGCATGTTAGTGCTTGTTATTTAAGGTATTTCAAAAATGCCCCTACCAAGCAAGCCGAGAAACAGAAAACTTTGTGACGGGTACTGGGGAAGCATTAATGATGCTTTACTGCCTACAACTTCTACATGATCTGAAGAATGATGTATGTTAGATCTGCGCAGGCTAATGACAGAAGATGGTTATGTGAAACGTTTGTTTTTGGAGGCGAAGCAACATTCTACATGTCAGGAATTGTAAACAGACACAAAGTGAAGACTTGTGGAACTGAATATTCCTACGCATTCAGAAACATGAATGTGATTTCCCTCCAAATCAGCGACTTTGCTCGTTAAAATGTTTGACATCTTGTTCTTTGGGAGACCACTGCAAAAAATAGTTAACTACTGCTGCAACTGGAGGAAGAGAATGTTAACTTCATATTTAATCAGGATTGTGACCTTCCACGGATAACGGCCGTTCAACTAGAGAAATGGATCAAGAACTGGTACACTGCATGTTACACTTACAAATGTCATCCCGTGTCATTTTACTTTGTGGTTTCATCGTGGATCGCGTCTTTCTACCACCCATTTGAAGATATGTTGATTGGCCTACAAGCGAACGCAGGATTGGTGTTGAAGAGGTATGGAAAGTTTAAGCGGAACTGGATTACCGGCTTGATATGTATCATGTTACAAATGGCGCAAACATTCCACATTTGGAACGTGTTTTAAAGAACCTTCGTAAAGGCTGATTATTATTACTTTTGTACATTACATTTTATAAAAGGAGAATATAGTTATGACCTGTCCTGTACAATTTAGCATTCGAGTTAACGTTCCGTTTAAATGCGTAATATTTTATAAGTTAATGGGGAGAGGGTAAATGAGACACTAAGAAACATTTCAATAGTATGGGAAGGGGGTAAATGAAATGCTAAGAAACATTTTTTAATAATATGGGGAGGGCGTAAATGCAACACTAAGAAACATGTTTTAATTGTATGGGGAGGGGGGGGGGTAAATGCAAATCAAAGAAACCTTTCTTCAATTAAATAGGACAGGGGGGCGTAAATGGAGTACTAAGAAACATTTTTTTAATTATGTGTACACTGTAATATACTTTAGTTTAGTTGATTTATATTTTGTTCATTTGATGATATGCAATTTAGGAACAATACTTATGGTAACAACAAAATCAAGTAAAGGTGTGTCAAACTCGAGTTGTCCATCGTATTATTTGACATCCTTCCCAATCTTTGAAAGAAATTTTGTAATTTACCGCGAAAAGCACCGTATGTTGCCCAAATGAGCATCACTGTCGCCTAAGCGAATGCGTGCGCATCACTGAAAATTGGCATATGTGCATCTTAAATCTAGTTCTGTATCGCGCAAATCATATGTTCTAATGACTTATTAAATGCATCGTTTTGTAGGTCGAGAGACCCTATTAATGAAAACGTGTAAACGGTGTTGGGCCGCTAGAGGTAGTTTGAGACGGGAAATTACCCGCAGCCCAAATGAGTTTGACACACTTGATCTAATGTGAGAGAACAGATTATGCAAATCATGCTTTATATTGGGTAAGTTAGCTAATCCTTGTTCAACATTTAATTATAAATCTTAACTTGAAATTGAAAATAAATTTTATACACAAAGAAGAAGCAATGAGTGATGGGGCACTAATACGTTACAACTTATTCGATAAACCTGAACGAGTTTAGGCCACTGCTATAATAATCTTATATGCTACACTAAATACTACATTAGATGAATTGCGCATAAATGATAATAGTAGAACTTTTAGAATAATAGTCGGTACAATTGTTGCAACACTTAGGTGGTGTATATTACAAAAATTCTTTGAAAGTGTGTGTGGCCTTGTGTGTCCAGTACTAACATGTCATGTACAGAGAACTTGCTAATGTAGTATCTCAGGTTGGACATGCTTTAGTACAATTTTCAAAGATACGGTTCAGTTAGCACTTAAGGTTATACCGTGCGAATTTCTTACAAATTTAGCACCATTTCAACATTCATACAGCTACTAGCCGGTTTTATAAGATGGTAGCAAGAAATAAATTGTACCAGTGCCTTTTGATGAACTGGGTTTGGCTTTCAGCTTAGACTCGTACTAACTGAAGCAGTAATAAGTCACTGCTTGGACAGCTGGGCTAGCGCTGTTTCGCGTCTGTGAATTTTAGTATTTAAGTAAGCAGGTAAGATGAGCAAAACACGCTTAGAGGTAGGGAGTGTTGGAGGTTCACGAAATGTGTTCACCTTCCATAACTAAACTTGACTCTATCTGAGTTTTGTAGAGTACGCTCGTTAACGTCATTATCATCGCCATCTTCTCTCACCTCCAAGCTGTTACTAAACCACCAAGCGCTTGCTTTTGTCTTACCTGTGGACTGGTACGTTATGAAAGCACATATAATAAATGGGAGTACTCTGACATGAAACATTTATATGTATCTATATTGTAAGTGTGTGCTTTCACATAGTACTGGTGTGAAACAACGCTCATCTGACACTAGTCCAAGTCCTGCGCTGAAAATGCCAATTATTTATGAAGAGAACGCTACCACACCGTTAACATTAGCAGCTATTAGTATCCAACAATCCCACCCGTTTTTGCACAGGAGAGCAAACCTTAAGTGTTAACAATGGACAGTCTGGGAGAGCATCTTGATGAGATCATGTTTTAGACTCATCTTTGGGTGCAAGTAAACAAAACAAAGTAATTAGCACATAGAAGTAATGTACTCTTAGCCTGTGAAGGTTACTAAAATAATAATGCACCATAAGAGGAACTTATGGGCATGTGGCAAGCCAATAGGCTGCCATTCTTAATTGAAGGTGGTGTAAATAATGTCTGTGACATTTGAGTAGGTGTGCTAAGGTCCTGGTCTGAACTGGGCATATAAAGTCAGTATGATTTAGTGCTGCTTGTCAGCAAATAACATGCTTAGCAGAAATATTCAAATATCAACGAAGCTTTCGAAAAGTTCAGAGTATTATTAGTGAGTGCTTTTGTAAATATTGAATGTTATGGGAAATAATACGAGAGTGAATCAGAAGGTAAAGACATTTTTTCAACTACGCGGTTACCAAATCAGAGGGAAGTATGTGTTCGTGTTTATTAATGGGTATTTCCACTACAGACAACCACCGCTCGGCCGTTGATGAGTTGCAATCCACTAACACCGCCCTCATGGCCTAGCATCATCGAAGAGCTCGTGCCATTGTGCGCTTTCTTTCGGCTTAGAAATAGAGAGTACGGTGCAATCTAATCCATGTGTTAGATCGTTATCCTTCACGTATTGTTAAGCAACGATAAGCCTATGCATAGTTAGAAATTTGTGAATAAGAAGAGCAATTGCAGCAAATGTCTAATAAAGTTACTGTCAACGCCACTGGAAAAAGTCCAAATTGACAGCGATGCCGTGACCAGAGGATAGCATCCGAAATAGCATTAGAATGTGATAGCGGTATGGCTTTGCACTTGCCGTAAAGCAAGACGAGTTGCAGTACTTTAAAATTTGTTCACGGTGTTCCCAAACGATTTGCACAAGCAACGATGCATGGAGGAAGAGTACGGACAAAATGTGTGCGTTTCAGAAAAAAATGATGTCCACCTTCGAAAACAGGACAGAAAGAAACTAAGCATTTAGTAGAAATTTCTGCAGCCAATAATTTAAAAGGGAAGCACATGTTGACAAATGCTGACAATATATTTTATAAAGACATGAAACCTAATTTGATGACTTCAGTAACATGGGCAAACAAGGTACAATAAAACTTAATGTGGTTAGGTACAAGAAAAACTGAAACCTTCAATATGCAGCAAAAGAATAGGAATACACTGTAGAAGTGTGTTGCTGCAACATGACAATGCATGTCCGCATACTATGGCAGTGCAGCATTGTGGGTTGGAACTTCTTCCACAACCATCCCTTATAGCCCGCATCAGACATTGTACTTTTATTATATTTTTGTTCATTAATAGAGTACTGGAAGATTGTAGGCTAATCTTTGATGAAATATAGAAAGTACCAGGAAGAAAAGTAAAAAAATATCTGAATCTACATAATAATAACACATTTGTATATTTATCACACAGCTATGTGTAGGCATGCTTGCAGTTGGTACTATTGTGTTCACATTATCGAAGTTTGATTTTCATCGTGTCATTTTTCTTGCTGCTGAGACAGCGTACACCAGGAGGAACAAAGAATAGTAATCCAATTTATTTGATCCCAAGGTGTGTCAAGAGGTTGAAATTCATCGGAGGCTTTCAACACAATAAGGGGGCTGTGCTATAAGTGTAGAAGTTTAAAAGTAGTTGCACAAGGAGAGAACAGCACGCCCTTCACCACTGCCGAGAAAATTCAGCAAAATCGACGTAAAATACTTGCGAACCGGCGAGTAACCATCGATGAGGTAGCGCTTTCTTTGGAGAATAGTCATTGTTCTGCCGACCAAATCTTTACAAGTTGGACTTCCATAAAGCCCTGCGAGTAGGGAGCCAAGAAATCTTACCTCAGATCATAGGCACACTTGGTCAGAGGTGCGTCTTGAGAGCACCACCTCCAAGAAGCAGCATGGCTCTGAGGAAACCAGTCGTCGCATCGCACGCTTGTACTAACTATAAGCAGTGAAAAGAACACCACCGCTCCCACCCTCCAACAACCAAGCCCACTCGGAGCAATAGCTCGGCCACTCCGCCGCCACTTGCAAATATCTCAAGCCTGATTTCACCAGGCGCACCTTACAACTACAGCTACCGCAGCCAATCACCTACGCCTTCATAGTTTAGCATACTAGTTCAGAAAACAAGCCCACACAGAAATCCAGCACCTATAGTGCAGAAATCACCGGAGTCACGCAGTTCTCTACTGAGCATTACGTTCCCCATAATGCTCTGCACCAATAGGTCTCAGCAGTCAGAATGACAAGAATCTGATCATCACATGGGACTCTCTGTTGTACCGCCTGTGGTGCCTCAGTAGTGAAAACGGGCGTTAAACACTACTCAAAAAAAAAAAAAAAAAACCTCTCTGTTGATCCGCCTCATTCTTTTAGAGGGGGACTGTAATGACGCACTTAGGAAGGGAATGGTGTCGCAGGACAACACTACAAGATATAGCCTAGCAGCAAGCAACGCTGCTGCCCTGCCGCACATGCTACAGAACGCAAAAGATAAAACAACATTGATGTCACACAATTCCACTCGCCGGAATGCAAATAAGAGATGTACCAACCAAACTACAAATATAAATGTTGATTAAGGAATATACTCCTCTCCAACTCTGTCACCACATTCTCAAGGAGACGAGCTGAACCCAGGTCAAGCATGTCTCCCGGCTAACCTTTCTTCATCTACTGGACATGCATTGCACGCCATTCTTACCGATCACCCTTGAATGCAAATATGGAGTACCTCACCATCTAGCTTTCTAGCTCCCGACTGATCCCACTTCAACTTCCCCTCCCCTTTCTTGCTGTACTCTTATACCCTTTATCTTTTGTATAAAAAAAAAACACAGGCACTAATGTGTTGAGAACTTCCATGCTAACAGTTTTTTGTGACTCAAAATATCAACTGCAAGGAAAAGGTATGAATGATGAACAGTACAAGAAGTGATTTGCTCAACAATAATCTGAAACCAGCAATTCAGAGCAAATGAATATTAAATAAATATTGTTGTAACTTCATATTAAGCCAGCCATACTGCTAAAAACATGAATTATTTGGGTTTCAAGGTTCTGGAACATCTACCTACAGCCCAGATGTCGCCCTTTCTATCATCATTTGCATTTCTATTAATTTGTAGTGTTCTCTACCAGAATGCAGAAGCTAGTGGAATAATGCTTCAAGTGCATTGTCAAGATTGATTGCACTTAGAATGATACATTTCTTTGCATACATTTACTAGGTTGTAAATGTGGTACATGTTCTTGCCTTCACTTTCTGATACACCCTCATAATTGATAAGACTACTATAAAGTCAGAAATGTCTAAAAATGTATATTTTACTAGCATCAAATGCGAACTATTGTTCATTTATAACTCATAATAAGGCATTAGGCAGTATAATATTTATATTTCCCATGTATATTATAATTTTTTTCCCTTAGAAGTTCTGATTTGGCCTGTAAATTACACATGCTGTGCAAATTCTTTTAAATTGATAACTGAGAGTTGTCAAAAGTAATTTAATGTACTCAAATAGAACACGTAATTGATAGTAGAAATGAAAATTCTCGTAACTTCATTTAACCAAACCAACCAACCTCGGTGTATTGCAGGAGACTTGTTAGAAAACGTCAGATTGTATAAAATACTATCAACAAAGCATTAAACTTATGGTATTTTTGGCTACTGTGATGTAGTATGATAACTAAAACTTTAAGTTGATAAAAGTAAGAAATCTATGAATAAATGCTCCATTAAATTAAAAGGAAATACATATTAACACTCTTACAGTAAACACAAGTCAACTTCACAGTGTTATGAATCTTCACATATTATTAATATCAGAAATAAAACGTAAACCAAAATTAATAAGAAACAAGGAAATCATCAGAATTTATAAGAAGTAAATCTGTATTTGTCATGATAAGCTTGTGCACCATCATAAGCAGGTTATCCATTAACCACATTTAAAAAGATTGTTTAAGAACTCCATACCTGAAAAAAATGGATCCTGGACAATATTTCCTGCCATTTCATGTTCAAGAAATACGTTTATCATACACATGATACTTGAGATGATGACCTATTCCTCTTACATCTGTAGGTGCTAAGTGTAACCACATTTGAATGGTTTATACTGTGCAAGTTTACGCATATCACCAAATAAGTACAAAAATGGTGGACATGCTACCAATCTATTAAGAAAAACTAGCAAACTTGGTTATTTTCTCTCCTTTGGGCTTTATTTTTTTGTAACACTTATGCTAGAAGAAATCCATGGCCAGTTTGCCAATTGAGAATATTTCCATTTTCTGAAGTGTACTGCAATTGATCTTTCAATAGTTCTCTGAATTAAAACTGTGTGCTCCTTTATAGAGTTAAGTTACATATATGAAAAAAAAAAAAAAAAAAAACACACACACACACACACACACACACACACACACACACACACACACACACACACACACACACACACACACACACACACACACACACACACACACACACACACACACACACACACACACACACACACACACACACACACACACACACACACACACACACACACACACACACACACACACACACACACACACACACACACACACACACACACACACACACACACACACACACACACACACACACACACACACACACACACACACACACACACACACACACACACACACACACACACACACACACACACACACACACACACACACACACACACACACACACACACACACACACACACACACACACACACACACACACACACACACACACACACACACACACACACACACACACACACACACACACACACACACACACACACACACACACACACACACACACACACACACACACACACACACACACACACACACACACACACACACACACACACACACACACACACACACACACACACACACACACACACACACACACACACACACACACACACACACACACTACTTGACTTACTTAACTCTTATATTACTTTTCTTTTTCTTGTCATTTATTTGTAAATTTAAAATGTTTCACAACTATTGTTCTCTAATGAAGTACTGAATTTATTTTTCTGAGCTTTTCCATAATATAACTATTATTATAACAGTTATAAACCGTATTTCACATAGTCCTGGGATTTTAATGCTGCGACCAGCAGCCTGACATTGTTTGCATAATCAGTTACTTTTCTTCTTATCTAAGACATCCATACATGGCTTTGTGAAAGAACGAGCATTTACAAAGATATTCAATACAAGCTTCAAAGCTCTAAATGTCTCTACATAAAAGTTTAAATGAATGCTAATACATAAAAAACTTAAATACATTACATTAACTTCTCCTGGAGACTAAAATTGTATTTATATGTGAATTTTTGCTTATTTTGATAGTTATATGGCTATGAAAGTTTAGGAACTGTAGTGTTTTACTTTGTATTTCCTGGTTCAGTTTGTCTCTCTCTTTGTTTGACATTTGAGTATAAAAATAAAATTGTATGCCATATCATGTGCAAGGAATATTTTATCACATACATGGCACTTGAGATTCCTCTGACATCTATAAATGCCAAGTTTAAATTGGAATTGTTCATACAGTCTTTTAGGGCTTAGGTTTAATCATCATAAGTTGATGACCTCACACAAATATGGTGAATATGTTACCAACCTATTGAACCAAGAAATGTTAGCACACTTAGTTATTTTCTATATTTGTGATTTGTTAGAAAAAATCCATTGTCAATCACCCTATGGAGATCTCCATTTCCCTTTTCAGAAGTGTGCTGTAATAGAACCTTCTTATTAAAACTGTATGCCTTTATAGGGTTCAGTACATGAATATTATTTTCTAGCCATTTATTTCAAGTAATAATGTTTCACAGTTTTATGACACTAAGAAAGTTCTGAATGTTTTCCGAGCTTATGTTTAGATTTGAGAAGGTATGGCAAAAGTTTTCCAGGAATTTCTCATCATTATTGATATATATTATTATAACAGTATTTCAGGCAGTTTACTGAGATTTTAATGACCAACAACCTGATATTTGACATAATGCTCTCACTTTTCTTCTTACCTAAAACATAACATATGCATATTATGTGTTTGTGAATAAACAAGCTTTTAAAACTTGCAATAACAAGCTTCAAAGTTGTAAATGTGTACTGTGTACAATTTTAAATGAATGCTAATACCTAACAAATTGCAGTGCATTACATTAACTTAATACTCAAAATATAGCTTTTTGATAAATGCATTTTTTGTTTATGTTTATAGTTATGTGACTGACAGGAAATGTAATGTTGTCTTTATAACTATCCCTCTCTTTCTCTCTCTCTCTGAAACATAAGTCTACTGAGTGATGTGATGCATGTCCATTGTGAAGGGAGGAACATTTATTATTGCAAGTAAGTAGAGATAAGTCTTGGTTTTTTCACATCTTATTATCATGACAGCTAAATTTGTAATCATTGTCATATTTTGCTTCTTTGTCAGGAAAGATTTCTCTCATGTACCTCCTTAATTGTGTTTACTAATTTATTCTCCCATTTGGAGAGTCCTTCAATGTCGGTTATACTTGAACATTTGCGCAAGAGAAGGATAAATGCTTGCATTTAATGAGAAGGAAAATGTGTCACAAGAATGAATTAAAATTATGATTTGTTTAAAATATTCAATGAAACATTATTCTGAGAACATTAAAGGAAAATATTTTAGAATACCTACATTATGTACAGACTTGTAATGAAAAAAATTGAAAAAACCAAAGTCTTTCTATCAGAGTTCTCTTCACGTTACTCTATTGTTTTTGGCCATAGCCAATTTACCACCTTTGAGCTCTTTGACTGGTGCAAAGTGATGTATTAGTTGTCGTAAATAATCTGTTAAGGCTCCAATAACCAAGATTTTAAATAAAGTTTTGTTGGCCAGATGGTTCACTTTCTGGCAGCAGGAACAATTGACTTGTATTTATAACTTTGTTTGTATTTCAATTGTAATTTTTCTCCATTTATCAGTGAAATTGTGAGTCCATAATGGATACTTTTCATGAATTCCAAATGTTGAGGCATTTTTAAACCTCGCTGTAGTAATGTAAATTGTATTTCTGAATATTTACTTTCAACAAGCTTGCGTCAGTCCCTTAATTAATGCAAATTTTCCTCTTTGTTTCCAGTGAGCACATGTGATCTTACAATGAATTAATAACGTAGCTTATAAACAACATATGACATGAATTATTTATAACATGTATACAGTTTTTTTTCACACTAACTCCATTCACGTACATAAAATTTGGAACATATGTTTCGGGAGCGATCCCTCCCATCTTCAGCCTGTTGACAAACTGTTGTTAAACGTGGCGGTTGGGTCTCTTGATGTTCTTGTGGAGGCATCTGTTGGTTCTATTAGGAATTTGCTGAGTTCATCCAATGGAGGGATATCGAAATTCATCAAATTATCCTTATTTTTTGTAATGAAAATGTTTTCCCAAGTGGAAAGTTCTATTGCATTACGAAGTTGTTTAAGTAGTTTTATCTCTGGTTTAATTTCATGATTTATATTCCAAAAGTGTGCTGCTATTGCTGATTTATCAATTTGTTTTAAGCGAATATTTCTGAAGTGTTCTTTTTTCCGGATTCCCAAATTCCTCTTCGTTTTTCCAATGTATTTTTTGTCGCACTCTGCACATTCTATTTCGTAAATACCTGACTTTTGTTCTGTTGGCATGTAGTCCTTTACTCTGCAACCTAGTAAGTTCTTTATATTAAAATTGTTCTTTGGGGCTAACATAATTCCTTGTTCTTTGAATATCTTTTTGAACTTATTTGAACTTATAACTGGAATGATTGTTATAAATTTGACATTTTTTCGGTGAAATTATTAAATAATGACAATTTAACTGAAAAATTACTGATTCAGTTTCTCAGCGTAAATGGCTTTACTAGGAATTTGGTAATATTTTACAAGAATAATATGTTCATTTGACAATGAATCATTTTACGAACGGGCAGGTAAGAGCCCGATTGCATGTAATGAATTTCGGCTCTTTGTCGTACGTGTGTGTGTGTGTGTGTGTAAAATGTTTGCCTGAAAATGCTATTTTCTGTGCCCAAAAACCCATATTAGTACTTTGGCATTATATTAATGCAATAAAATGTTCATTTTACCGATATTGCAGTGTTTTACTTCCTGGCAGGTGAAAAATGCTATGTCCAATAATAATTTTTAACATTTTATGATGGAATTATAAATTGATAATAAATTTTAACATAAATAGGCATCGGTGTTTCAGTTTCTTTGCACATATGAAATAATCTATCTCTTCGTGAATATTTTACATAAAATTAATTGTTTAAATTTTTACGTAGTGTAGCGTTTATGCGGCCGGCTATAAGATCCAGAATGCCGGTTATAAATTTATCCTTTTAGCGGTCGAATTATAAATGGATCATAAATAAACTGAAATATTCTTTACTGTTTCAGTTTCTCTCCGAAATAGCATTTCTAGAACTGTGATCATATTTGTCATGAATATGTTTTAAATTTTACCAAATCGTTTTACTAGCCGGCAGGTAATAGCTCGATGGCTCTAACAGATTAGCCTCTCTGCGGTGCAAGTGTAAATGTAATACATAGTGTTTTTACTAAAAACCCCACCACTGGTTGGTTTCTCTGTACAAGTGACAATACTCCCCCTTTTCAGTTGTTTTTAAGGTGAAAATAGAAATCATTCACCCATTTTTGGTGAAATAACCATGTAGGCTCAGTTTCTCTGCACAAGTTTTAAATGCACTACTTTGTGAACATTTTTCATTAATAAAATATTTTTGTATTTTTATCGATAACTGAGACTCTCTCTCACCGGTAATATATTTAGCTTTTGGGAGATGGAAATATTAGTTCATTACCGGGATTTTGACTGAAATATGCCTCTGTTTTTTATATAGGTGCCAATAGTGCTAGTTTAACAATATTTTACACTAATTACATTTTGTTCTTAATGCATTATTTTAATTTCCTGCAGTTCTTAGCCCGATTGCTAATCATAACTTTTCCCCCTTTAAAATGGAATTATAAATTGTTCGTCAAAGTGTCACTGAAATAGACATCATTGTATCATTTTCCTTGCGCACATGAACTAATTAGATGAATATTTTGCACAAAACAATGTATTTCAAGTTTTTACCGATAATTTTGGGTTTAGTGTTGGCAGCTCAGACCCTGAATGTCGGTAATAAATTTAAATTTTTGTGGTGGATTTATGAACTAATCATCAATTTTTACTCAAATAGGCTTCACTGATTCAGATTCTTTCCGCAAATGGCATTACTAGAAATTTGGCAATGTTTTAAAAGAATAAAATAATGTTTACCGTTTAACCGATAATAAACCGTTTTATTAGCAATCATATAAGAGCTCGATGTCCTGTCATAAATTTAGCTTCTTTGCGTTTGGAAATATAAATGTAATGCCTAATTTTTACCCAAAAGTAGCATCACAGGCCGAATTCTCTACACAGGTACTCGGCAATATTTTATATGTTATTTCTCATTTTGCCGATTATGCTCCATATTACATGACGTCAGGTAACAATCTGAAACCGTGTTGTATTTTGTGGTAGAAATATTAATTAATCGTCCAATATCTGGTGAAGTAATCATGTACGTTTCAGTTTCTCTGTAAGGATGGAAATAACACTACTTTGTGAACACTTTGCACCAATTAAATATTTGTCTATAACTGAGAAATTCTGTTGCCAACAGTTACCAGCCCGTACGTGGGAGACGTATTTAGTATTTTGGTGTTGAAAATCTTAGTTGATTACCCCAGTGTTATACTGAAATAGGCGTCCGTGGTTTAGTTTCTTTGGACAGATGGCAATGCTGGCAGTTTAGCAATAGTTACATGCTCTTGCTTTTACCGATGATGCAGCGTATTACTAGCCGGCAGCCGACCGCCCGGTTGCCGGTTATGAAATTGGAGAGGGCATTATTAGGATTTTGGCAAAATTTTACAAGAATGATGAATTCGTAAATTTCACTATTACGTACTGTTTTACTAGCTGGCAGGTAAGGCCCCATTTCCTTTTATAAATTTAGCTTCTTTGCGTTAGGAAAATAACAAGTAACATCTATTTTTATGTCGGAAAATCCATTATTTGGCAGTTTGTCGGCATAAGTTACAATACTAGTACTTTAATAATATTTTACATGTAACTTCTCATTTTACCGATAATGCGCCGTTTTACATGTCGTTAGATAACAACCCGAAAACTGTTATATGTTTTAATTTTTGCGGTGGAATTTAGATGGATCACACACTTTTTGGAGAAATTAGTATGTACAATTCATTTTCTGTGGTAATATATTTTATCAATATTTTACAGTTGGGAATATTTTATACCAAAATTATTTTGTTCTTGACTTTGCCAATAACGCCTAGTTTTACATCCCGGCAGGTGACAGCCTGGTTGCCGGTCATAAATTTAGCCTCTTTGCTGAGGAAAAAGGCTCAAATTGAATCATACAATTTTAACCGAAACGGGCATCGCTGATTCACTCGTAATGCAAAAATGACATTACTAGGAATTTGGCAATATTTATAAGAATAATATCACGTTGGTAATTTTACCGATATTGAACCGCTTTATTAGCGGGCAGATAAAAGCCCGATTGTACTTCATGAATTTAACCTCGGCTGACAATTGCGTCATACATTTGATTTTTTTATTCGCTGTGGAAATATAATTTAATCGCCAAAATGTGGTGAAATAAACATTTACAATTCACTTTCTCTGCTCTTTGTGAACATTTTTCGTCAATAAAATGTTTGGTATTTTCATCGATAACTGAGAAATTCTTCTGCCCGTAATTACCCACAAGATCGCCAGTAAAATATCTATCAATTTAGCAGTGGAAATTATACTTTATTTCACGGTGTTATGCTGAAATAGTCTTATTTCTCTGCACAGGTGGCAATATCACCAGTTTAGCTATATTTCTAATAAGATTTTGTTCTTTTTACCGCCAATGCAGTTTTGTTCTTTTTACCGCCAATGCAGTATTTCACTTGTCTAATAGATGACAGCCCGAAAGTCTACCATAAATTTATCCGTTTTTGGTGAATTTTTACAATAATTATCCAATTTGAACTGAAATAGGGCATCATTTTGTCAGTTTCTGTACACACAGAAAAAATTCTTTGTTATTATTGTACATAAAATTTGTGGTTGATTTTTTACCGATAATTGAGGGATTCTGTTACCGGCAAGTAAGATTTTGAACCCCAGTCACAAATTTATTATTTTTGCGATGAAATTATAAATTGATATACCAATTTTAACTGAAATAAGCATCCAGTTTTTCTGTGTAGATGATATTATTACAATTTTGGCAAGAAATTACAAGAAAAATATTTTGTTAGAAAATTAGAGATAATGGGCAGTTTTATTAGCTGGCAAGTAAGAGGCCAATAACTCGTCATTTGGCCTGTTTCAGGTGGAAATTTGAAATCAATAATTGATTTTGGTGGAATATCTAATCACTGCACAATTAAAATACTGGTACTTCGGAAATGTTTTATATAATAAAATATTGTTCTTTATTAAACATTTTAATGCACTGTTTGACAAGCCGGAAGTAACACCCGAAACAGTGATAGGTTTCGTTTTTTACGGTGGAAAGTAAACGAATCGCACATTTTTGGTGAAATAAACATAAACGGCTCAGTTTCTGTGGTATTACAATCTACTTTAACATTTTATATTAATAAATGATTATTCTCTTTTTAAATAAAAACGAAGCAATTCTGTCGCCGGCAATTAATATATCACGATTTACGATAACATATTAAGCATTTTGGGATTGGAAATGTAAGTTGATAACGCAGTTTTATACGGAAATAGGCAACCTTTATTTAGCTTCTCTGCATAGTTAAAGCAATAGTTAACATTAATAATATTTTATTCTTGAGTTTACCGGTAATGCATGATTGTACTTGCCGGCAGGTGAGAGCCAGATCGTCTTTCATAAATTTAGTCCATTTGCAATGGAATTATAAATTGAAAATCCAATTTTTACGGAAATAGCCATTACTGACCCAATAAATATTCCCGCAAAGGAAATTACTAAGAATATGTCAAGAAAATTTTCCTATAATTAACACTTTTACTAGCAGGCAGGTAAGAGCCCCATGGTCCATCATAAATTTACCTCCTTTGAGGTGGTAATATAAATGTAATACCGAATTTTTACGTAAAAGGACCGTCTCAGGTCAGTTTCTCTGCACAGGTAACAATATTAGTACTTTGACAATATTGTACAATAATGAAATCTTATTTGTCATTTTACCGATTATGCTCCATATTATATGCCATCAGTTAACAGCCCGAAACCTGTCACACATTTCATTTTTTTGCATAGAAATATTAATTGATCACTCACTTTATGGTGAAATGATCATGCCCAATTCAGTTTCTCTGCACAGGTGGTAATAGTATTACTTTGGGAACATTTTGTATCAAAATATTTTTTTTTTTTTTTTGTAAATTTATTGAAAAACAGCAATTCTCTCGCCGGCCAATAACAGCACAAATACCCATAATACATACAGAATTTTGCGTTGGAAACATTACTAGTTTTAATACTGAAATAGACTTAAGTTATTTTATGTGCATAGATGGCAATATTTTCGGTTTAACGATATTTTAGACGAAAAAGATTTATTTTCAATTTTACCGATAATCCACGTTTTACATTCCGACCACTGTTAAGCGGGATAGGACTGTCAAAAATTTAGCCTTTTTGGCTGTAATTATAAATTGATTATCCAATTTAATGAAATAGACATCACTGTTTGTTTCACTTCTGGTGCTCTTGCCCTGCTTGTGTAATGTAATTATTCTGGCCTCTTTCCACTTGGAAGGAAAATAATTATGCCGCAAGCAGGCATTAAACATTTGTATCAGTTGCACCAGGGCCTTTATCGGTAAATTTTTAAGGTCCTCATTGGTCACCCTGTCCGGGCCGGCAACTTTACGATTACTAAGTAATCATGTCTGTTTGAAAACTTCCTGAAGCGGAGTGGTTGCTCGGACTTCCGTGCCGCCCAGTCTCGAACCCATGACATAACTTGAAGATCCTGCTGCTGGTCTGTTGTTTTGTTTCCCTGAAGGTGATTTGTGAGGACATCAGCAAATACCTCCGCTTTCTCCTCTGAGGAGAAAATAGGGCCTGCTGGAGTGTGAAGTGCAACGTTGCCAGTGTGTACGCTGGAGGATATCTTGAAGGATTTAACTAATTTCCATAAAGTATGGTCGAAATGTGTGGTACTTGATAAAGTGCGTTCCCACTGTTCGTGCCTGTTAATGGCGATTTGGTGTCTAATTATTCTGCGCAGCATAAATTCGAAGTCCAGTATTCCTCCACAGTCTCATTAGAAGCAGTCTCCTGAAAATCAGTTGCTCCACCTCTGGGTACGTAGCAAAACTAGGCGGCGAAACAGTAATGGTGGTGGCATTTATTTTCGCCGTGTATAGCGAAGCAGTGAAGTTTTCAATGGCAGCGTCAACATTTGCTTCGTTGCTGTAGCACATACAGGTACAACTTTTACTTGTTCCAATCGATGTCGGCGTGCCGGACCAGGGTCAAAACCCAGGCCGCCATGGCGCCACAGATTTCGAAGTGCACAGGCAAGTGATCCGAATCCAGGCTGTGAAATTTTCTGTTAATGCTGCATTTTTGGTGACAACGAAGTCCAAATTCTCTGGTTCCTGGAGCCCCGATCAGTGTCAAAATGTGGGGTCCAGGGAGGCGTATGGTATATGGTTTTATTAAGCTTAGGTCTGCCTGAAGCTGGTACAATCGACCCAGCCTTGCAATTTAAAATAACAATAGTGGTTATAATTATTGGTGGTTTTATATTCAGTTTTCGGGCTTATGAAGCGCCCATATAAGACCCTTCCTTTGAGTCTCAAGAACAGCCCCGCTAAATTGTTGTAGTCTGTATCCTTGCTGAAGCGGATATATCTGACATCTTTGGATTATGCTTGATATGCGCATGTTTTTACCTACTTTGTAAATAGCATGGGCATACTGTTACTTGGTTTTCTGATTGTTATTTTTAATGGTTATTTTGTTGGGGAGTTGGAATGTTTTTCCTGTTGCTAGGTTTTACCCTTTGTTATCCAATGTGGCCACGCGCTAGGCGTCGCACCTTGAATTTTGGCTTAGGCCTATTGCGACAGGAAAGCTGCCAATTGATCGAACAAGAGCGCTTTCATGATTAGGTAAATGGGCGAAGAAATTTTTGGCCCGGCATCTAATTTCCTCAATATGTGGGAAGGAGGAGGTCTCATGAAGTAGCCTGACTGGATGATGATGATGATTAATGTAAGTTTAGGGGTGCGTGACCACCCCAAGGCTGTTTTAGGATATTCTCCTCTTCAGCCCCGTTTGCAGTTTTTATTTTTGCTGGAGTCTTCCGTAGCGAACGCACCGCATCTTCCAGTCATGTTAGTGAGTTTAGTGGTGGGAATAGTTCGTGGTCGTGGTCATTTGTCTTTATGTTTAGTATTGCATTGGGTGTGTCAGGTTTGCCCTTTTTTTTTTTTTTTTTTTTTTTAAGTTTGGCGCCACGGTCTTTTGGTTTTTTATTTTTTGTGTTTGGCTTGGTTGTTATGAAACCAATTTGTCCAGATATTCTTGTATTTGCTGAGATGTTATTTGCTCTTCATCAAATATTTTTATTAAGGTTAATAATGGAGGTTCAGTTGCATTCTTAATGTGCGATTTTGTAGCTGGTTGGATGTTTTGTGCTGTGTTTATTAACTCTTTTCTGTATGGTCGTTCAGATGTTTTTGCAATGTAGTTGATGCATTTTTGTTTTATGTGTTCTCTGAGTGGGATTATGTTCGCTAGTCTATACGTTGCTTCATTTTTAAGGCATGGGTGAAAATGTAGTATCTGTCGTATGGTTTTTCGTTCATAGGCTTCTATTTTGTTTTGTATGTGTGTGGATTTTTTTTTGAATGATTTATTTATGGACGCTCTTTAACAGCTCAGGTCATCAGCGTCCCATTCAACTCAGGGCGTGAAACGGCCGACAAATTTTCCTCAGAGGCCTCTCTTTCAGGCTTGAGGTTCTTTTTCGTGCCGTAAATGTACGACATGGGACCCACGGCTTTACTTCCCTTCCGAAGGAAGCTATACTTACGATTTTTACGCCCCGAAAAAATCCATCGGTCCTGGCCGGGTTCGAACCCGCGATCTTGGGTTAGGAGGCAAGTATGGTAACCACTACACCACCAGGACCGACTTGTGTGTGGATGACATGATATAGGTTACTATGGATGCATATGTTAAGATTGGTCTTATCAATGCTAAGTACATGTGGCGGAGCGTGTGGTTTCAGTCCTTTTTTTGATGTTTGTGAGGTGTTGTATTGTTCTTACAGCTGTTTTAGCCTGTCTTATTTTTTCGGTGAAGTGGTTTTTGGTGTTTAGTTTATTTTGTATTTTAACTCCTAAGTATTTTACACAATTCTTTTGGCTTTTATGTTTTCGTTAGCTATTGTTATTACTAGGTCCCGTTGTTCTTGTTTTAATTCTGGAAAGCATCGATATACAGAATAAATGGTCCTGAGTCCTTTATTCTGTACCCTTTGCAGAAGTGCGAGCGAACTGTCAGCCGCCATACCCCAGATTTCACAGGCGTATAATATGACAGGGATGACCAGGGCTTTGAAAAGGTGTGATTTCAGGCGGACTGGCATCGCCTTAGAACTGAGCATAGGAAACAGTGGAGCTATTGCTCCCTGTGCCCTGTGAGCAGTCCCGGCTGTGTGTTCCCTGAAGGTTAGACCCATATCGAGTTGCAGACCAAGTAGGCTATGGAATTTTTCCACCTTATCGTTTGCTGTTTGTATGTTACTGTGCGGGGGGGGGGGGTTGCGGCTACGCGGTGTTTTGTGAAAATTATGGAGTGGCTCTTTGCTGGGTTGATTGACATTCGCCAACGCCTACACCATCTTTCGATTAGGTGTAGTAGTCTTTATATGGGAATGATGGGAATGTCTGTTTAGGTTTATATTTGTTTTGTCTAGCAGGACGTCGTCTGCGTATTGAGCGGTGTTGACGTCTGCTATGTGGGGAAAGTCTGACGTGCAGATGTTAAACAGAATTTGGGATAGAACAGAACTTTCGGGTACTCCGCCGCGTATCGGTCTTAGTGTTGATTTCTTTTCCGCTACCACTACTTTGAAAGTGCGGTGCTTAAGGTACGAGTGTAGTAGTTGTATGTAGGTTTTAGGTAGCTCCAGGTGAAAGAGGTTGCATAGGATCTCGGCATGCCAGGTCGTCGGGAAGGCCTTTTCTACATCCAAAGATACCGCTGGAGTGAAGGACCTCTCCTGGAAACCTAGGGATGAGGCCTCCATAACCCTCAGCAGCTGTTGGGTAGTGAATGCCCAGGACAGAAACCGAATTGGTGAGAGGGGATGGCTTGCATGATTCCCAGCAAGGGAAGCAAACGGTCAAGAAGTAATCTCTCAAACACTTTTGAGAGTGTGGAAAGGAGGCTGATTGATCGGTAGCTGAAAGGGTGGGTTGGATTTTTTTTTTTTATTTACGGACGCTCTTTAACATCTCAGGTCATCAGCGTCCCATTAAACTCAGGGCGTGAAACGGCCGACAAATTTTGCTCAGAGGCCTCTCTTTCAGGCTTGAGGTTCTTTTTCGTGCCGTAAATGTACGACACGTGACCCACGGCTTTACTTCCCTTCCGAAGGAAGTCATACTTACGATTTTTACCCCCCAAAAATCGTAAGTTAAGTTTGGGCTTCACTTTTTTTTTTAACACACTTACTAGAAGTAATCCATGGCCAGTCTGCCAATGGAGAATATCTCCATTTTCAGAAGTGTACTGCAATTGATCATGCAATAACATCTCCGAATTAAAACTGTATGGCTTTATAGGTTTGTTTTGGTATACTACTTAACTCTATACATATTACTTTTCTGTTTCTTATCATTTAAAATGTTTCATAACTTTTGGGCACTATAAAAGTCGTGAACTTATTTTTCTGAGTTTTTCTTCAATATAACTTGACTGTTATTATAACGTTATTAACAGTATTTCACATTGATCTGGGATTTTAATGCTCTGACCTGCTGTCTGATGTTTTTGGCATAATACTGACACTTTTCTTCTTACCTAAGACATAGCAAACATATGGATGCTATGGTTTTCTGAAAGAACGAGAATTTACAAGGATATGTTATACAAACTTCAAAGCTCTAAACGTGTCTACATAAAAGTTTAAATGAATGCTAATACATAAAAACTTCAGTACATTAAATTAACTTCTCCTGGAGACTCAAAATTGTATTTTTAAATTAATTTTAGTTTATTTTACATTTTTGTCTCACATCTGTAGGTGCCAAGTTTAAATTAGAATTGTTCATACAGTCTGTTAGGGTTTAGGCCTAAACCTTATAAGTTGATGACCTTCCACAAATATGGTGGATATGGTACCAAACTATTAGACAGAGAATTGTTAGCATATATTTTCTGTTCTTTGTGCTCTGCTAGAAAAAAATTCACAGCAGTAGTATATATCCCTCCTCGCGTGATTTTTATATCAAATTGATATCAAAAGTGGTGGGGGGTGATATCAAAAGTGGTGGGGGTGGGGTGGTGGTGGTGGGGGAGGTGGTTGTGGGGGAGGTGGTGGGGGGTGTTGTGGGGGTGGGGGGTTGAAAAATCTCAATTTGAATTGATATCAAAATTTTGCGATAGCAAAATCTCTGGTTGATTAAGCGATAGCAAAATCTCTGGTTGATCGAGTGTTGGATTTAAATCTCCGGTGTGTGATCAATTAATTACGTTGTAAAAAAAATGGAGAGCCCTTCCGCCACTGCGTTGGCAGTTCGCCACTGCTCCGCCCCACCGCTCTCGCCCCAACCGCTCGACCGCACAATGCTTTTTGTTCCCCCGCACAATGCTTTTGCGTGAATTCGGGGGCATCTTTTCTTCTTCAATGGGTGGTTTCTTATTCGTTTGTATATATTCTTTTTAACAAAAACTCTGTATTTTCTCACACAGGGTTAGAAAAGTCAAAAACAATATGTGTGGGTTTTTCTTTACAGAGCCAACTAAAAGTTTCTTCTTTGTTCATGCGTGTTTATATTCGGGGACATCTTTTCTTCTTCAATGGGTGGTTTCTTATTCGTTTGTATATATTCTTTTTAACAAAAACTCTGTATTTTCTCACACAGGGTTAGAAAAGTCAAAAACAAATCTAAGATTATGGTGATGAAAAAAGGTTTCAAATTAAAAAAACGGGAAAAATGGTGGTAGGAGGGCACAGAGATTGAAGTTGTAAAGAAAATTGATTATTTAGGTGTTAGATTGTCTAGTAATGGGAAATGGAGTGATCAAAAAAGGAAAGCAGTAGCAGAAGGAAAAGTAGCCATGAGTGTAATTAGATCTTGTGTTAACAAAATACCAAATATGCAAGTAAAATGGTTAGAGAGAATATATGGTTCAACCATGGAGAACAGAATGATGTATGGAATAGATATCTGGGGGCCAGATGAAGGATGGAAAGGGATAAATATGATAAATAGATTATTTTGTAGAATTGTTCTGGGCTTACCTAGATCTTCAACTAACGAGGTTGCTCTAATGGAACTAGGAAGATTGAGCTATAAAAGCAAGGTCATGGAAAGAGTATTGAAATATTGGTACAGAATAGGGAGACTAGAGGACGAGAATATAATTAATCATTGCCTGGTAGCACAAAGTAAAATCAAAGGGAGAGAAACTTGGCTATCTAAAATCCAAAATATTGTACAAGAAGTAAGTATGGGACTAGTATGGTACCAGGGAGAAAGGTTGGGTAAAGGATTTTGGAAAGAGATAATAATAAGAATCGAGGATATAGAAAAACAGGAAATATGGGCAAATCTTAACACCAAGAAATCTCTGAAATTATATAGTACACTAAAAATGTGTGGGGAAGAGAAAGGTATGTTGAAATTTGTGATAAGGTAGGAAGGGAAGGGTTGGCATGGTTTAGAACAGGAGTAAAATATTTAAGTGGATTAAAAAATGGACACACTAAGGGGAAATGTCCTATGTGCACAGAACCAGATAGTACTTGGCATTGCATACTAGAATGTAAGCAAACTAAGTTTTGGAGGGAAGAGTTCTTATTAAGAAAATGGGAAAACCTACCAGATGAAATAAGAGGTAGAAGAATTTTAAATTTAAAGTCAGATGAAAACATTAAGCAACTAGGAAAATACATAGGCAAGATAAGACAAAAATGGTTATGGGTATAAAATACATGAAATGAGCTTGAGAGTAAAACTGTTGGATAGTGAAAGGAGGATGGAATGAGTAGGGGAAGGTATGGGGCTAGTCTTCTGTTAGTTTACTTTTAATGTTGTGTTTTGTTGTGGTTGGATCGAAGCCCGGTCCCCTGGATATTCCAGTAGGTAGCTGCTGATGAACCGGGGACTGGGAGGCTGAGCCATTCAATTTAAAATAAATTTTGAATGGAGCCAGTGCCTTCGGCAATTGCAGAAGGCACTGTTTTTAATTGTTATGTTTAAAGGTAAAGGTAGTATATCACGAAATATAGTAAATATTGTAATTGTGAGGGGTACATCTAAAATAGATGGAGATCCCTTATAGTTTGCATTTGTATGATTGAGTGATTGTAAAACAGTACTGTTGTTGTAAAGGAGTAAATTTGTTGTATTATTAAATGGAAATAAATTCAATGCAAAAGGTTAGTTAAACAGGATCCTTATACACCAATAACCAGGTGTTAGTGTGTATAAGGACCAAAGGAATAAGCAACCCTTAAGGATATAGATATGGCCAAATGAGTTTAAGCAATAAAAGAAGAAGAAGGAAGGTTTAGTATAGCAAAAAATATAATTTAATATCGCACTGAATGTATGAGTTACTTTTAATGTTGTTTTGTTTTGGTTGGATTGAAGCCCGGTCCTCTGGATATTCCAGAAGGTAGCTGCTGATGAACCGGGGACTGGTGGGCTGAGCCAATCAATTAGTAATAAATTTTGAATGGAGTCAGTGCCTTCTGGAATTACTGAAGGCACTGTTTCTAATTGTTATGTTTAAAGGTAAAGGTAGTATATCATGAAATATAGTAAATATTGTAATTGTGAGGGGTACATAGAAAATAGATGGAGGTCCCTTATAGTTTGTATTTGCATGATTGAGTGATTGTAAAAGAGTACTGTTGTTGTAAAGGAGTAAACTTGTATTATTAATTGGAAATAAATTCAAATTCAAATTTATTTATAATATTAATACCCTTGGGTGGGAAGTAAATTTGTAAGTAATATTATTTTGTTTGAAATTTCACGAATGCTGCATTACTTTTTAATTTGACAGATAGTTGTAATTCCGATAGAGAAGAGAGAAGAGACAGAGAGAGAGAGAGAGAGAGCTAAAATACATTCTTGGGGTATAAAGGTATTTGTACTAATTTATCTTTAAATTAAAACGCCCTCCACCGACATAGATTCTCCCGAGAGATAAGAGACTTGTTGCAATTTTACAATAAAAATACTCTGTAGGATTTTGTACTACATTAGTTGTAGGCAAGTGCAGGCATGAATGCGGTACAGAAATTTCCGTTCTTACTGTATAAATGCAATTGAATTACTCTTTTTGTGTGAGATAGCCGCCACATATACAGTTCTCCAAAATAATGAAAATGCTCTTACGGTAGAAGTTTATTAAAATAATACATGATTTGTATTGTAGTGAAATTTCGTTCTAGCTGTACATATACAAATACCTATACCACTATATTTTTACAACGAAATGAGCCCTTAATACTCAATTTCTTCACAATTTTGGCAATACTAGTAGTCATTCATAACAATAATATTTGTTTATACATTTTTCTGATGTTTGATTTGTCCGCATGAGGCTTCCCAAATATATTTTTAAATTGATATGGACTCCAATAATATCATTTTCTTGTCAAAGATAACAACACTAGTTGGTCAGTAATTTTATACTAAAATATTGGTTGTGTTTTCTATGATATTGCCCTAACATTATTTGTAAGCCATAATCCCGGTACAGAAAAGTCACTAACATTAGTTGTAGGCCATAATCCCGGTACAGAAAAGTCACATCTCATATAATTGGAGCACTGTTTTATATTACACAGTTTTCCGTATATGTGATACACTAGAGCTTTTAATTAATATTTTATTCTTATTTTCGGCTCTACTGCATTGCTTCAGTTGCTGACTGTTGATAGGTTTACTTCCAGTATTTAAATTTCGTTCTTGGGGTAGAAATGTAATTATATAATCCTATTTTTACACTTAAATAGATGACAATACTTTGTTGTGTATAATGTAATATTAATATCATTTTGTTAGTAATTATGACGATAATGCACTGGTTAAGTTGTGGCATGTGGCTTCCCGAACGTCCGTGGTTAAATTTCTATTGTTATAGTGGACATGTAATTGACATTTTGTTTAAATTTATATATTGCTACAATTTCTTCAATCAGACAGTAATTTATTGATTTTGTACATTAATAATATTTCGTTTGTATTTATGCCGCTACTGCGTTGCCTCAGTACTCTGCAGATGAACGCCCTAATGCCTGTACGGAAAATTATTCTTACCGTGGTAATGTAAATGGATAGTGTTGCGCGGAAATTGTCTGCAATTGATTATAAAATTTTAATCGAAATAACCATGACTGACTCGGTTTCCCTTCGCAAATGGCATTACTAGGAATAAGCAATATTATACAAAAATACCATTTTCGTAATTAAATGGACAATAACCGTTTTACTAGCCGGCAGGTAAGAAACAAATAGCATTTCTCAAATTTAGCTTCTTTGCAATGGAAATATAAACGCAATACATAATTTTTGCCCAAAAGTAGCTTCGCTGGTCAGTTTCTCTGAACATAATGACAGTACTACTACTTTGAAAAATTTTTACAACAGTAAAATGAAGTGCGATAATGCATGATTTTATACGCCGACAGGTAAAAAACCGAAACGGTCATACGTTTGAGTTTTTGCGGTGGAAAAGTAAATTATTTGGTGAAATAACCATGTACGGTTCATTTTTTCTGCACAAGTGGTAATACCACTACTTTCAGCTTTATCATCAACATTTTTCGTATTTTTTTGGATAAGAGTGAACTTTTTTCGCCGGCAAACACCAGCATGAACAATGGCAATATATTTATCATTTTGGCGGTGAATATATTGCATATTTACGCGGCGTCGTACTGACATAGTCGTCCGTGGTTTAGTTTCTCTGCACAGGTGGCAATACTAGTAGTATTTTTTAATATCACATGGAAGATTAATGGTTTTATTTGGTTCATAAGCACAAATTCTGCATCTTGTGAAACATTGAGTGAATAAGCAGGTAGTAGAAAAAAGAAATATGTTATTTCAAAAAGTAATAGATGTATCAACATGGAAATTTGACCATTTTTATTAAAACTCATATAGCAGCCTGTGACAAAAATACAAAATAATGATCATCAAAGTTAAAAGACTTTAAATTTCCCTCGTGGGTAGCCCATAATGCTCCATATAAGCAAATGATAAAAATTCTTTGCTGCATTTACATTCATCAGCGAAACTTTCCAAAATGTTACAGAATATCACTAATATAATGCTTGTGTAAAGACTTAGGTTGAAGGAAGATGCAAAGATGAATCAGAAAAAAAAAAAATATATTTTGAGGAGTGATATGTATGTTAGATTACATTAATTGCCTTTACTTTCTGATGCATCTTCCTAATAGATAAAAATAGTATAAGTAAATACCATAAAAAGGGCACTGTAAGGATACAATGCTTTTTTTGCAACATTGAAAGTTTAACTTTTGTTATACCTTTAGGCTACAGCTTAGTGAATGTCATAAATGGGATTGGGCACTGCTGAATTCAACTGTGACTACAAGTATTGAGAGCCATGTTATACAGTGTGGTGCAAAATGTATAGTAAAATTGAGAAAAATAGGGGGGGAGGAGATAGGAACCAGGTCATTCTCCCCAAGAGGGGGAAGAGAAAGATTTGTGGTTTACATTTTGCTGCATACTATATATATTTTGCAAAACTTTATAAGAAGTAAACTGATGATAATCAGAAACAATAAAGAATAAATATGGATAATAGAAATAGAAATCCATATATTTTAGCTGAACAAATTAACTTATATGCACTGGCAAAGAACTGAACAGAAAAGAATAGGAGAAAGATAAAACATATTAATATTAATGTGTGTGAGGAATAAAATGTTTAAAAAATAAGTTACTTTGAAGATGAAGCAATAGCTACTTAAACCCTTAGCACATAATCCTCTCAAAGTATTTTCCCATGTAGACAAGGGAATTATATTCCTTCCATTAAAGCTGCAGTTGATGGAAATGAAATAGATTTGCCAGTACTGAAAAATGAACGGAAGTGGGTTCGAGGCTATTCATGCAGCTATATAACACCATATCAAATGTAAAGAAATCTGAAACAAAAGACCAAAAATAATAAGATAAGGAAATTGCCAGAATAGGTGAAAAATAAATGTGTGTCAGTAACGCCAAGTTCTTCATTTGTCGCAAAGTGTAGTCATGCAACAAGTTATCATATTTATAGCCAAAGAAATGCAGATATGGTTGCTAGCTCTCTTATAGAGAAAGATAATAAGTAATGATTAAGGGCCAATTGTCAGATACTGGTATGTTTTGTGCCATTATGGTCTTCAATATATAACACCATATCAAATGTAAAGAAATCTGAAACAAAAGACCAAAAATAATAAGATAAGGAAATTGCCAGAATAGGTGAAAAATAAATGTGTCAGTAACGCCAAGTTCTTCATTTGTCGCAAAGTGTAGTCCATGCAACAAGTTATCATATTTATAGCCAAAGAAATGCAGATATGGTTGCTAGCTCTCTTATAGAGAAAGATAATAAGTAATGATTAAGGGCCAATTGTCAGATACTGGTATGTTTTGTGCCATTACGGTCTTCAATATATAACACATTTTAGTGTGCCTACTGTTCATCTGTGTTTGCAGCACCCAATACTGTCCAGGTAACTCATTCAAGGTCCTTCATCTTGCCAGAATATAGTTGCTGATATGTTTTAAATGTTTAAGGGCATTGTTCATCATCTTAAAAATTTAGCATCTAATTGGTAAAAAGTGTGAACATGCCAAAATTATTCTACTCCAAAAATAAGACCCTCAACCTCGATATTTACTGTATTAGTTTAAGAATTATAAGTAACGAAACAATTATTCTGCTAGAAAGCCAATTTTTCACTGTGATTCCATAAAACCCCATTTACATAGATGCTTAAGATTTCCATGCTGCTAATTCATAAGGTGTAAGTTGTTCCTCAAAAGTATTCCTAATGTGTGGACTGATAAATATGCCCTCTTTTAATTTAGCATCACTTGTCAATGAAACAGCTTTTATCTAGAGAAGTCAGAAATTTTTTCATGAGCCCAAGTTTAATGTGCAGCGGGGAAAATAGTACTTTTTCCGGTTGTACTAGCATTTCACATCTAACATTATCATCCCCAGGAATGGAATGTATTCCGGAAAGTCGGTCCTTCACCACAGAATATGTGCTATTATCCTACTGTCCAACAAAAATAAGAAACAGAATTTTGTATATCCTCCTTGTAATTAAACCAATAAAGTTATTACTTTTAAATCCCACAAATTACCCAGCAATGTTCATTGTATTCAATAAAGTACATGTTTTCATAAGTTCATACCAACTGAATGAACCACTGGAATGGAAGGTATTATGTTTCCATTTTGCAATAATGCTGCTTTTTAGCTGATTTTTGATGATGAATAACCAGTCTCCATTCTTGATTGTATTCAATATCTAATTTGGTCATCAACTCATTTACAATTCTACAATCACTGATAGCTTTCTCCACTGCAAAATAACTACCTTGTTCTTTATTTCGTTTTCAAATACCGAAATGTTAGTGTCTTAGTTAATTAAGTTCCATTGTTGTAATGTGGAATGTAATAGCTTGGGCTGTTGCTTGGAATTACTAAACCCCTCAGTTGCTAAGCACTATTAGATGTGGTGTATTATACTTTCCAGAAATGAGGGTGGAATCAATAGAAGTGGAAGAATGAGCACAAATTGGACTGTTTGAAGATTGCAATGATTCAAGAATGATGGATTCCCTAATAGTTAAAGGAATAAGAATGAGAAGATGGGGAGAATGTGGCACAACTCTTATTTCTGAAAGAACATCAATATATACAAATTTATCTTTAGTTTTCTTTGAAAATCCCTCGCTTGGTAATGAAGAAATAACAAATCTTTTAAATCACTTAGGTTCTTGCCAAGGCATTGGAACAGCAAATTACATGTGGGTGTTTTTCCCCTTCATCCATTCTGTCGACTTCATGTAACAGTTATGATGTACATGTGACGTCCAATTTTTGTCCTGTTGGCCCACTTAACAGCCACAGAAAAGTAACAGCTATTTTTACATAGTATGTAATTGACCAGCATTGTGATCTCAAGGTTAAGTTAACTACAAATTTAACAGAAACTACTTGGAGAAATTTTGCACAAAATATGTTTACGTGATTTATTAAATATATTTTTGTTGTTGTATTTATTGATTTAATTTTTTTATTATAGCGAGGTTAAAATAATGAATTGTGTATATCTATTGTTGATAATTGTATAGGAAATTAATATAACAGGGGCAATTTTTTGAATGGAAAGTAGAATAAAACAATTTGTTCAAATTTTGCACAAAATATGTTTACGTTCCATTTGTCACAACTGCAGAATAACTAGCAGAACACCAGACACTTCTTCAAACTGAACTGATACACAAGATGACCAGAATGTTTGTTTCTCTCATATAACTATAGTTTACTTTCACATTATCTGTTTTTGCTGAAATAAATTGTGATTCCATTCTGCAGCTGTTGAGGTAATGAAACAATAAATCGCCCATTTTCTTATTTACGAATATATAAGCTGCTTCACATTGTATTGCATCTTAAGAGATTGGGAATAGTATATAATTATGCGATAGACACTTGGTTCAATGTGGACTGGCCTTCTCTCCTTTTTTTTATACTATTTGCTGACAATGGAAGGTAAGTGTGTGAAAAAAATATTACATGTTCAAAGCTTTTCAAATGCCTTATTCTCGATCAGCGCATACAAAATAGGTGAGATAGGTCACTTTTATTTATTTAATGAAAATTTTGACCAGTGTTATTGATCCAATAGCACCAATCAACCATATATCCACAGATGCAGAAAAGTTACTTAGGCATCCATCTTACCTAATAGCTTTATGTTCATGAATGAACTATGAATGATGCTACTTATCCTATGAATCTAATTACGTAATGAACCAACTATATAATATATCCAGGGAACTTGATAACTGATCTATGGTAATTACACATTTTTGTACCTAAAATAAACAATTATCTAGCTGACAAATCTACCCATTAATTAGACATGACATATTTAGCCAGATATGTGAGATGTGATCTACCCAGCAACTTTACTAACTGCACCCAGATCAGGTATCAGACGTACAAGAAGTAAGACAAATTAAAAGTGAAGCATACGGAGAATGACGGTAACATAATAAATGAGCTCCTTTTGTTAACGGTAATAAATGAGCTCCTTTTGTTAACGGTAGTTTGAATAGTGTGCAAAGTAGAATGATGTCATAAGAGGTAACGGAAGTGATAGTACAGTTTCAATAAATCCCGGGTCAAATTATCAAAGTGGTATCAGCGGAAATCAACAGTTAATAAAAGTGTTAAAAAGGCCTTCGGGTGCAAATTATATAGTAATAGTGTGGAAAAAATATTGTGAAATAGAATGAATCAAGAGGGAACCCAGAAAGGGAGGAAAAAGTATACAAACATGTACCAATGCAGCAATCTGACTTGCCGAACCAAATCACCCATCCTGTAGGCTTGGGTACCCCGCCATTTAATCTATCAATTTTTCTTGAATATATAGCAAAGTTAAAAAGACTGTCCTGTAACCTTCCAGTTTCACGAACGCAGATATGTAACCTACGCGGGTGTGATAACCTCTGAGTAGTTAACTCATATTTAACTAATTGATATGTTACTCAGCTGTCACAGTTACGCAGATAAAGAGTGAATGAGTGTAAAATGGTAAAGAAAGTGTTAACAAGTAACGTACGTGGGTGTGATACCCTCTGAGTAGTTAACTCATATTTAACTAATTGATGTTACTCAGCTGTCACAGTTACGCAGATAAAGAATGACTGAGTGTAAAATAATAAAGAAAGTGTTAACAAGCTGCACAACAGCAGTTAGACTTCCATTAATTTTGTGTAAATGCTAAGAGATTTACAAGTGAAAAATGCAGATGTAAGCTTAGAGGACATCTCAATTACAATTAAGTATAAATTGTTAACGAGTAAGTGTATCAAGGGGCTGGTATACTAGGTAACGTAATATTAGCACTCACAAGGTGAGGCACAATTAAATAATAATCATAATGGAAGAGAATAAATGTATAGATATAGGATAGACGAAGATAAAAAGATGTGGTTCATGTTTTTGCTAGTTATACAGCGACTTGTTTTCGATAGTTAATACCCGAATGCCGATCACAAATTTTGCTATTCTGTGTAATTATATATTGATCATCATATTAAATAAAATGGCATCACTTATTCAGTTCCTCTGCACACATAGCTTAGAGGACATCTCAATTACAATTAAGTATAGCTTAGAGGACATCTCAATTACAATTAAGTATAAATTGTTAACGAGTAAGTGTATCAAGGGGCTGGTATACTAGGTAACGTAATATTAGCACTCACAAGGTGAGGCACAATTAAATAATATTCATAATGGAAGAGAATAAATGTATAGATATAGGATAGACGAAGATAAAAAGATGTGGTTCATGTTTTTGCTAGTTATACAGCGACTT
The DNA here is from genome assembly GCA_030762175.1 of Metallyticus violacea. Lineage (NCBI taxonomy): Eukaryota > Metazoa > Arthropoda > Insecta > Mantodea > Metallyticidae > Metallyticus > Metallyticus violacea. Next base: position 97,432,847 of record CM060839.1, read on the forward strand.
GTTTTCGATAGTTAATACCCGAATGCCGATCACAAATTTTGCTATTCTGTGTAATTATATATTGATCATCATATTAACTGAAATGGCATCACTTATTCAGTTCCTCTGCACACATGACTTCAATAGGAATATGGCAATTATTTACAGGAATAATATAATGCTCTTAAAGTTCACGTTAACGAAACATTTTACTAGCCGGCAAAGGCCCGTCATAAATTTAACCTCTGCGGTGTGTGTGTGTGACACATACACACGTGATTTTTCCTGTTGGTAGCATCATTGGCCATTTCCTTTGCACAGGTAATAATACTAGTTCTTTGGGAATATTTTACAAGAATAAAATGTTCGTTATTTTACAGATAATGTACCGTTTTACGTGCCGGCAGGTAACAATTCGAAACCGATCACGCACATCGCTTTTTGCGCAGGAAATATAAATTATTAACCCACATTTGGTTAAATTAGCATTTACAGTTACGTTACTCTGCACAGGTGGTAATACCACCACTATGTAATTTCCGGGCGTAAAAATCGTAAGTATGGCTTCCTTCGGAAGGGAAGTAAAGCCGTGGGTCCCGTATCGTACATTTACGGCACGAAAAAGAACCTCAAGCCTGAAGGAGAGGCCTCTGAGCAAAATTTGTCGGCCGTTTCACGCCCTGAGTTGAATGGGACGCTGATGACCTGAGCTGTTAAAGAGCGTCCATAAATAAATAAATAAATAAATCAAACCACTATGTAAACATTTTACATCTTTAAGACGTTTATTCGTATTTTTAACTGTAACATAGCAATTCTGTCACCGGCAAATAACATGCCGAACGCCAGTGTTATATTTAGCATTTTGGCGATGGAAATATTACGTGATAACCATTTTTATACTGAAATCGGCGTAAGTTATTTAGCCATGAACCATTATTTAAGTTATTTACAGATGGCAATACAAGCAGCTTAGCAATATTTTATACTATTAAGATTTTGTACTTGAAACTGCCGATAATGCACCGTTTTATTTGTCGGAAGGTGACAGGCTGATGACCGGTCATAAGTTCAGGCGTTTTACTATAAAATTATAAAGAGATTATGCATTTTTAACTCAAGTAGGCACTACTGTTTCAGTATCTGTACACACATGAAAAAGCTACTGCTTTCTGAATATTTTATATTAAAAATGTTCATGTTTGTACTAGTAATACACGGATTATGAGTCCGGCTTATAAGATCTCGAGTACCGGTAATAAATAAAGTCTGTTAGCAGTCGAATTATAATTTGATCATAAAATTTTAACTAAATGTTTCTCTACGCAGATGTATTATTAAGATTTTCGATATATTCTAGAAGAATATTATCGTAATTCTACCCAAAATAAACGGTTTTACCAAATAGTTGCCTGAAAATCGCAACACTGGCCGGTTTCCCTGCACAGTGAGAATAGTAGTACTTTGACAATATTTTAATATCATAAAACGTAGTTCGTCATTTTATTGATAATGCACCGTTTCACGTGCAAGCAGTTGGCAACCCGAAACCAGTCAATGTTTTGTATTTTGTGGTTGAAATATAAATTGATAATCCTCTTTTTTTGGTAAAATAAGCAAGGACGTTTGAGTTGCTCTGCATAGATGGTAATACCACTTATTTGCGAACATTTTATATCAATATTTTTTTTCTACCCATAAAGGAGAAAGTTTGGCCCGGAAATCATCAGCTCGAACGCCGATTATATATTTTGTATTTGGGCGGTGAAAATATTAGTTAATTAACCAGTTTTATACTGTAATAGGCGTCAGTGATTAGTTTCTCTACACAGGTGACTACTAGCAAATCTTATATGATCTTGATTTTACCAGTAATGCATGCACCATTTAACTTGCCGACAGGTTACAGTCCGGTGACCGGTTATGAAGTTAGTCTTTTTACTGTGAAATTCATTCTCCATTCTCCAATTTTAACTGAAATAGGCATCTCTCTTTGTTTCTTTGCACATATGAAAACAGTAATGCTTAGTGAATATTTTACATAAAAATGTTCAAAATTATACTCAAGTACAGATTATCTGTTTCCGGCAGTGAAGACTCAGAATGCAGGTCAAAAATTTAGTCTTTTTGCGGTAGACCTATAAATTGATCTCCCCTTAAACTGCAATGCGCAAGACTGGTTCACTTGATGCAGTTCAAATTACAAGGAAAACTGCAATATTTTACAAAAATATCATATTTGTAATTTTATCGATAATGGATCGTTTTACAGGCCTGCAGACAACAGCCATGGTCCGTAATAAATCTAACCTCTTTGCGGTGCAAATAAACATATAATAATAATAATAATAATAATAATAATAATAATAATAATAATAATAATAATAACAATAATAATAATAAATGTAAATTTTACCTGGAAATCTCATCACTGGTCATTTTCTCCGCCCAAGTATACTTGGACAGAATTTTATATAATAAAATGTTGGTCATTATACATTCACCGTACTACATGCCGGCAGTTAGCAACCGAAAACTGGTCATATGTTTCGTTTTTTGCGTTGGAAATACAAATTGACTACCCATTTTTGGGTGAAATAAGTATTTCGGTTGAATTTATCTGCACAAATGGTAATGCCACTACTTTGAACATTTTTCATTGATAAAATATTTTTCGTACTGTTATGGACAACGGGAAAATGCCGCCGGCAATTACGTAATATATTCAGAATTTTTATGGTGAAATGTTAATTGATTACACGGTTTTGTACGGAAATTGACATCCATGATTTAGTTTCTGTACACTGGTGACGATATTACCAGTTTAGCAATACTTTACACTAATACGATTTTGTTCTTGAACATGACGATAATGCACCGTTTTACCAGCCAACAGATGACAGCCGCGTTGCCAGTAGCTGAGTAATCCTTGATCCCACTGTCCTGAAGGATTACCAAGGAATACCTATTAGAGCAGTTCATGTTGGATTAGAATGATTAACCCAACTCGATATACCTGCTTATATGAGCTAAAACGTAATGTGACTAAAATAAATCATACAGTACCTTAAAATATAGCGTATGTCATTGTCTTTGGTCACACATAGAACCACGAATATTCCTCAAAATGCTTTAATAGCAGCCATGAGATGTAAATATCTCACATATATTGTGAGTGGTAAATGATGAATTTTGTTGTGAAAAAGCAAATATTGCTGCCGATAGAGCGATTTTTAAATGTTGGTTTTCAGATAAACTCCCGTTCCCAATAATCTAATTTCACTGACTTTAAGAAACTATTTTTGTAGTTTTTCAATGACATATACGGAGTTTCCTTTAAAAACATAATAACCATTATAAATTGCGACCGCTATAGCTATTTTGATGTTTCGCTTTAATCACCCCCTCCTTATGGTCTGATTGCCCTGATTTTCAGATATTAATTTTATTAATTCATCTAAATGAAATAAACCGAGTATTTCTGAGATAAAACAAAAATTGTGGCCACTTGAGCGACAATTTTTTAAAATGTTTCCGCTCCAATGGGTCATTTTAGCAGATTTACGAACGCGACGTAATTTGTTAATTTATGGTTATAACTTATATGATGATTTGCGTTGAGAAGAAATAAAAATTGTAACCGATAGAGCCCTAACTATGCATTTCATTGTCATTTTCGGATCGATGGAGATTTGAAGAATCACTTTTAAAAAATCGTTTATGGGTAAAACTGAATTCTTTCGGAATACGCTAAAATGTACTTGTTGGTAAAATTCAGTACAGTAATAATGAATTGAATGAGGATATATACTGTATATAACTTATTTTTTGGGATATGATTTTCTTACAGTTGGTACCTATTTTTATTTTTCATTTCAGTTGTTATTTTTTAATTTTTTATTATGCATACTGCAGTTATTTTATTGCATTTGCTTTTGTTAAATAAATTTATTCTTATGTTATGTCATAGAACATTGATCTGCGACTTTTGACGAAATCTATTGCAACACATTAAATAATAATAATAATAATAATAATAATAATAATAATAATAATAATAATAATAATAATAATAATAATAGTTATTGCTGCCCAAAGTACAGCTTGTTAAGAGGTATGAATGTTTGACGACCTGGTATTTCCTGTGGGGGGGGGGTTCCATTTAGAATGTTTTTCAGGCCATCACACAAATAATGGACATGACGTAGTTTTCTTTTTTTCTACCAAAACTGCCTACAGGAAGGAAGAAGTCATTTTGAAAACCAGTACGCATAGCCAGATTTTTTTACGGTGTCTGCTGCTTCATCATTCCTGGGAACTTACAGTTATAAGATGTTGTTTAGTGCAGAGAGAGAGGATAACGTACGAATTAAGTTTTATTTTAATGTACGTCTGGCTTTTAAAAATAATCTGCTTAAACATTAGTTTGCAGCTAACATTCTACCGAAAAGTAAACATCTATCCCAATACTACCAACTCGAATAAACACCGAAGAAAAATTTTATTATTATTATTATTATTATTATTATTATTATTATTATTATTTTCCTTGGCAAGAAATGAAAGTACATGCCTTTGACTAATTTGGGTGCGCTAACCTCCAAAGTGCCATATTCCTATCGTTTTCTTTGGCAACTACATTGAATTTTTTTTTAAAATAAATTATACTGATTTTCTGCAATTGTATTTAACATGTCATTCAAAATACTTAATTTTAATTGAAAAAGCAATGTGTAATACAATCGCATCGTTTCTAGAATTGCAATTTATTGCTGTCACATGCATATATTACAAATTTATTAAATTTATGCAATTGGACTTAGAGCAAGGTGCATTAGAGAGAAATTATAATATTTAAGGCTTTCATCCATAGGAGCCGACTTGTGGGGGGAGGCACATTACTCTGAGAGATTCGTGAAGACCCATAGCAGCGACGTCAACAAAAATACAAAGGTTGTAAATTATCACTCCGATGCAACTAAAAATTAAATTATATCAATTAATACATTATTAAGCAGACAATTAAATGATACAAAGTAAACTGAAATAATATATATTTATTAACTCTTATATTAGATTTTGTATTTAAAAAATTTAATAACTTGAACCATCCAAGTCTTAAAACATTTTAAGAAATAAAAATCTCAAAATGTACATATTTAGGTCTACAAATTTCGTTAACTCCCGGACAATTTCACACAACTTACTTTTCAGAAACGGTACAATTGAGGAAAATTTGTCCTTGGAGTTCTCGCTCACCTTCGATTTCAAAAGGACCATCATATTGTGATGCAATTTCAGCCTGTCAGAATGAATTTGGTCTTGAAGAGAGAGAGAGAGAGATCTTAATCACTTCCACTTGTGATGAATTGCTCAGTTTTATCTAACAGATGTGAAGCAACATTTACAATTCTACAGAGAGAACGTTGAACCGAAACACCAGTTACTTAAAATATCATTGGAAGGTGCTTATCTTTAAGGGTTGAAAAAATATGTCCGAAACTTAATTTTTTAGAGTGCAACTTACCTATACATGAAAACTTTGTGAGTTGCCATTTGAGCACATAAAACTGTGAGATGAAAGTAAAGAAATTACTGTTGGCAGTATTATTCAATGTCACTGTTGTCGTTTTTCTTTCAGAATTTAATTTGAACATGCCCAAATTAAAGTTTAAATATATATTGATAGTAAATATCAGCACCCAATGCGAAAACTTTGTGAAAGGGAGGTGAGGGACAGGATACTCTGGCTGGGCTCCTAGGAGTCGATGCCTATGGTTACAACCAACAAATGTTTTCATATATCATCGTCACTGACTCATTCTTCCCTAGCAGGAGTTTGCGTGACGGTTTTGTTGTGGCATTTGCTGCGTCAGCATTCCAGTAGACTGATAGAGATCACTCTTTGTTGACACTGTAGAAAACCGTGTGAATAAGGTAATGAAGTTAAGAGCCAAGTAGAACGTCAGAGAAAAGTAAATGTGTAACTGTCATTTCCTTTATGAAGCCTCTCGTTAAAGATTTGCTCCTACAAAATGTAACTCAAATATGAGTTAAGTGCAAAAAGAGGGCGTAGTGGGTATTTCCTAGCGTTCAGCAAATGAACTTTAACTATGTTTATCTTAAGAGTTGAAATACTTTTATGTTTCTATACAACTGAACACATACGGAATTACTTGTTACTAAATTAAACACTTGTTAAGTATTTTGTTGATGTGACTATCGAAATTCGTTTCTGAAAAATTCCACCGCACCTTTACTTCATAATACGCGTAACTACCTGTCATATATTAATATCCATGTCAATGCCTAAAATAAAAAACTGTGTACTAATTAATTAACCCTTTCTATATTCTCAATTTACCGAGAATTCAAGATCACCTTTTCAAGAATGTTGTCTTTTTTTTTTTTTTTTTAATTTTGTTAAATGTTTAAAGTCGAATTACTGGGGGCAATCGCAAGTTACGTTAGTGCTTTACCTAAATCCAAGTCATGAGTTGTTTTGAATGGCTTAACTTTACTATCCATCTCGCCACATTCATTGCAGTTTTTTGTCAAAGACATTTCGTTACTGCGACTGGAGTGTTGTAAGCAGAGGTGAATTAATTACTTGGGCATGTCCTAAACTCGCTTTCAGGTTTTTCCAGCCATAACATAAAAATTATTCAAGTCGTACGGTGCAAGGTCAGGGCTGTAAGGTGAATGGTCCAGCACCTGGTCTTTCTCCTCAACTTGGCCATTGCACTGTATTGTCCTCCAAAAATAGTAGCCTTGAAGTCAGTTCCTCCAAAAAGTACCAAACACACACGTGCCATAAAAAGGCACCGACTTCTATAAAATATTGGGAGGGGTAAGCCCAACATTTATCTCAGATAGGGAAAAGTAAGAATAAGGGTCACTCAAAAGTATTTGTGTTCTTATAAAAATTGGGTAATTCTTAGGCAACTAAGATTCGATGATAATGAAGTAATTTACTACCGTCTATCAAGAACTAGACGCTATTAATTATGACGTGTCTCCCTCGACCCCTCTTATCTATAGGCAGAACATAAAACACCCTGGCATTACTATCTGGGCTTGCACAATCATTAGTATAGTGACAGATTATCACGTGTGTCTCTTGGTACAGAGCAGACTATTTGAACTGGATAAGTGATTTTGGAACCTCTTGTGAACACCAGAAATCTTGAATGAAAATGCTCTCAGTTATTTGACAGCTCCACAAGATGTCTCTTATTTACGATGAGGGCGCTACAGCTGCAACTTTACTCGGTGTTCAAACCTATTTCGCCTAACAGAAACATACTTTTTATTAAAATGTGCTTTAGAGTTGGCAAATAGAAAGAATACCGATTAATTTTAATTTATGGAATCTCTTTGAAAGTCATTTGTTGTTCAGAGACAAAGAAATGTGCGTTGATATTACGGTGTTTGTTGGGATGCCTGGGAATCACTGACGCATGTCTTCATGTGTGTTTCATGTTCATTACAAAGTGGGCAAAGGAAAAAAATGTACCATTATACATTTAAAACAGAAGTTCGCACTGGTGGGATGCAACACCAGGGGAGACAACAAAGAATTGTTTAAAATGCGTCTTTTTACAACTATAGTCAAGAACATTAGGTCTGTACAATGTAAACGCTCTTTTTGTACACTATAACCTTCACTGTAACATTTATAAGGGTATAATGGTATATGTGCTTGTAATAAAAGTATATGTATTGTTATTTGTTGTACATAGTAGTACATTGTCTTTGAGGGTTTATTTACTTACATTTTAGGTTATGTGCAGGCCGTGTACAAAAAATGTTATTTTACTTAATATATTCTTCCTAATTTCCTACTTGTTTAGAATTGGGTTATGAAGAGGAGTTACTGTCAGATTTTAAAAATGAAATTTCTGATGCAACTTCATATAATAGATGGGCAGCATAAGAAATAATGTCTGTGAGTACTTGAAAGGACTATCTCACTATTTATATAATTTGTCTTACTTGTAGTTCCCTTTCTCTCTCTATGTCTTTGTTGAGCTTTCACCCAAGTTAGACTATCAGCTATCGCCGACAGCTTGAAGAGTGAAATGCAAGAACGCCGAAATCCGATCTATAACAGCAACTCGGAACATGCTAGCCAGATTTTTACGTCTTGTGTCTGACTCTTCAGGCTGTCAGCGGTTCTGCCGCTGGTATCTGAAGTTCGGTGAAAGCTTAATAATTATTTATTTTCTCCTAGAAAGAAAGGAAACTACAAATAAATTCGCGCATCGCCGGAGGATACGTACAAAAAATTGGCGCTCGATGCGGTCACCGGTTAATACTGAGTTGTATATCGGTAGTAATCTGTGGTACGGAGCATCCCTTATTCAACATTCCTTGTTAATCATTATTTGGTACTACCAGCATCTTATTCAAGTCCTCTCTTTGGAACTTTCTTACAGAATATCTCTTAATTATTCTGTATTCATCATTCTACACTTCTGTAAATAAATATCTTTGCTTGAAAGAACTAGGCGCTATGCTATATTTTAATACTGAAGTGACCAACCAATCCTCGCAAATGTCGGCTTACCATCTCTTCGTCCTTGGCTGCAGCTGGGCCTTTGTCGGCTCAAATGTTCATAGGTATCTTCGCCAGCATTGGGGCACGACAAATTTAAACGGAATTAAACCTCTTGTCAAAACAAGTACAATAATCAATATTGTGCTAATTCAAAGTATTATTTGCAAAACTAAAATTATATTACTGTTTACCCCCAAAATGCTCTCATATCTATGAATAGAGTACAAGCACTAAACAAAGTATATAATGCATGGTTCCTGCTGATGTAGAAGGTTTCTTCAAACATATGGAAATAATAATATTCTCATTGATTTGTATCTATTGACCGTGCTAATTGTTTCGTTGCTCGCATGGTGAAATGAAAATGTACATGGTTACTAAATGCAAGAAACTATTTATAAGTGATGATAGTGTATATCCACATAATATATTGAAATCATTTATCATTAAAAAAATCTGTGCTGGGTAGAGGACTTAGCTGTTTTTTATATTTTGGATAAAATTAAGACAAAAATATAACCCTTGCTTATGTTAAACTCTGACGCGTTACGTACCAGTTGTTGGTTAACCTGACGCAAAGTTCTGATGAATGCTGTACTAGCAATTTTGTGGTTCAATTGCAAGTCTTAGAAATAGTGCTAAAAATGAAAAGTCGCCACATCGATGCTGAAGTGTGCGTAGCTTCAGTTCTCAGCCGGACTCATGAGCGGGAGGTCTGGGGTTCGAATCCCGCCAGGATCGTCCTCCCTGACAGATTTTTTATTCAGGTTTTCCTCAGTCATCATAACTGGCAAATGCCGGGGAGGTATCCTAAACTCACGCCTGGAACGTTTCCTTCCTTAAAAAAAAAAAAAAAAACCCTTTCCCAATTTATAATTTCATTTCATGTATCACCAGTGTTCACCGCCTGTGATGCCACAGTAGAAAAACGGGCGTTAAACACAATTTAAAAAAAAAAGTCCTCAGTCGGGAGTCCAAACCTAGGTGAATTTCCAGTTAGCAGAGCAAATGTTAATTGTTCAGATTGAGAGAGCGGTGCAACACTGATGTTCATCCTGCGTTCTTGGGACCAAACCTGAGCTTGTAGGTCTTTACAGGTGCGTACATGTTACTTAATATTTTGTTACAAATAGCATAATTATTGAAAAGTTGCTTTCTTTCGTCCCATTTAATTTAGAAGTAATTGTTATTTTTTTATGTGACGTGAAAAAAATATGCATGTTTGTGGTGAATGATTGATGTTATAGCTCTTTCAGGAAATTGCTACCAATTGCAAATTGTCGCATCTCGTAATAATTATGATTACAAACATGTGTTTGCTACCAAACTGTATCATACAAATGATCAGTGGAGACGAAATAACGGGAAATTAACAGTGATGAGCTTCCGAACCGTAATGTCCATGGAACAGATATTTTTATAAAGAAAATGACACATTTAATATTTTACAGAAATTTACACAACTTGACTTTTTTCCTATGAAATTGAGATAACTGTACAAAAGTACTTATCTAATGAGTTGATTACTTTTTTTTTTAATAATGAATCCTGAAAGAACGCAACAATTGCGGTTGTACCTATGAGAAGATTTTTTGAAAAATTTCGATTTTTGCCTTTTCTCAACGCAATCGTGTATTTCATTAAAATAAATCTATAAAAATAGTTTCTGAAAATCTTGCCAATCCGGCCTTTAGGAGTGGGTACGAGGGTAGGTACATAAATTTCCGCCCTAACCAGTTTTTAGATATAATAAAGACAAAAACCATATTTAACTTTTCAATATAGTTGTCCTTATTGGCATATACTTCTCACATCTTTGAATTAACATTTCATCCCCCCCCCCCAAATACAAGTCTGGTCTGCAAAATGGGCATAAACAAAATCCATCACTTCTTCGTTACACTTACATTTCCTTTCTCGAAGATCGTTCTTGAGTTTTGAGAAGAGGAAATAGTCACTGGGAGGTTGATCTGGGCTGTAGGGGGGATGGTCGATATCCTCGAAATTTTTTCACAGTTTCCTTTGCAACAAGAGCTGTGTGCCCAGGCGCGTTGTCGTGAAGAAGGGGCACATGACCACTCAATTTTCCTCGCTTTTTCTCTTTGATGGAAGCACGTAGTCCGTGCAGTAGGCCAGCATAGTACTCCCCATTTACTGTGGTGTTCCTCTTCTTGAAGTCAATGAAGAGCACTCCCTCACAGTCCCAAAAGATTGTAACCATGATATTCCTGGTTGACTGAGTGACCTTGGTCTTTAGAGTCAGTGTTTCGTTAGGTTTACGCCACTCTATTGTTCTCTTTTGGACAAGGGATCATTGTAGAGGACCATAGTTTCATCTCCTGTAACAATGATTTGCAGAAATTTTCTTTCGTTACCACGGCAGAGCTCCAAAATGCCTGACAACTGATGTCTCGTTGCTGCTTTTGGACTGAGGATGGAAGTCTGGGGACTCATCTTGCACTAAACTTATTCATGTTTAAATGTTCATGAATAATTCAAAAGACTGTTGTTTTAGAAAGGCCCAACTTTGCTGCTATTTCTGTAACTTTGAGCCGCCGGTCTTCCATAATTTCTCCTTCCACAAGAGCGATGTTTTCAGAAGTGAGCTCCTCCAAAGCCCACCTGCACGTCCTTCGTCTTCAATGCTTTCTCGACCCATTTTAAAAATCTTGGCCCATTCTCTTACGGTAGAATATGAAGGGGATGCATCCCCATACACATCGTGCAATCGCTGTTTAATTTCATTTAGTAGGAAATTGCTGAGTTCATCCATAGGAAGAAACTCGAAGTTCATTAGGTTTTCTCTATTTTTTGATGTGAAAATTTTTTCCCAAGTGGATAACTCCAATGGGTTGTGAAGATGTTTCAGCAGTTTAATTTCCGGTTTTAATTCGTGATTTTTGCTTCAATAGTGAGCTGCTACTGCTGATTTATCCACCTATTTAAATTGAATATTCCTAAAATGTTCTTTCCATCGAATTTCCAAATTTCTCTTTGTTTTGCCTATCTAGCTCTGCACATTTTATTTCGTAAATTTCTAATTTCCGTTCTGTTGGCATGGAGTCTTTGGTTGTCAACCCAATAAATTCTTGGTGTTGTATCTGTTCTTTGGAGCTAACATTATCCCATGTTCTATGAAAATTTTCTGGAACTTGTGGTAAATTGGATAGTAGGTGAAACTTTTGAATCTGTATTCTTCTTTTGTGTTTTTCAGTGTGGAAACTTCCCTCATCTCTTTTTGCCTTTTAGATTTATTGATAATTTTTATCACTGTGTCTTTGTTGAAACCATTGATTATAGCTGTATTTATTATTTCCTTGTATTTTATTTTGTACTCTGCTTCTGTGAGTGGAATATTCATCAATCTGTGTGTCAAACTGTGAAACATTGCATAGATATGTGGAATGAGGTTATAACTCTCATTTTTATGTAGTTTTCTCTCTGTGTTTCTTTTCTATAAATTCCAAAATTCAAACAATCTCCATTTCTTATAATTTTTAAATCTAGAAATGGTAGCCACCCATTACTTTCTTCTTCTATGGTAAATTATATAGATTCATGTGTAAAATTAAGAAGTTTCAGGGCATCTATTGAGTGTTTCTTTGGTATTATTGCAAAAATGTCATCCACATACCTATACCATTACTTGAAAATTAAAGATAAGCTATGGGTGATCATACATTTTTCTGTTAATTTTTGGTATTGAAATCTCAGAGCGTGTAAAGTGCCTTGCATTCAGTGAGAAAATGCCCCTACTTGTAACAATATAGCAACGACGACAACAACTACTTTATTGCTCTTAGACTTGTGAAAACAAATATTAAACATGGTCAACAGCTAATTATATAAAGTTAATTCATCAGACCATTAAAGTATTTTAAATACACAGTCAGCAATATAATACCCTGCCTTATGAGTTGTTAGATACCTTTACAATATATAATTTTCCCAAAAAGTGACTACTGATGAAGTCCAAAAATCGCAAGTTTCAGTACCCGAGAGCCACATAAAAAATGTTTAGGCTTTACTAATAATATAGGGATCATGCTGCCAGCTTGTAAGATCCCGAACGCCGGTTCAAAATTTAACGTTTTAGTGATGGAATAATAAATTGATCATCAAATATTAATTATTACATAGGTATCAATTTCTCTGTGCAGATAGCGATACTAGTACTTTGGCAATATTTTAATGGAATAAAATGTTTGCCATTTTACAGATAATTCACCGTTTTACCTGACGGCAGATAGAAACCCAAAACCAGATCCAATTTTCGCTTTTTGTGATGGAAATATAAATCACGCACTTTTTGCTTAAATAAGCAAACGTTTCTGTTTCTCTGCACAGTTTAATACCACTACTATGTGACATATTTTCATAAATGAAATATTTTCCCTACTTTAACCATAACGGAGAAATTCTGTCGCCGACAATTACCAGCCCGAACGCCGGTAATATATTTATTATTTTTGCTGTGGAAAATGTATTTGATTACTCGGTTTTATCTAAATTATGTGTCCGGGATTTAGTTTCTCTGCACAGGTAGCAATAGTAGAAGTTTAGCAATATTTTACAGTAATAAAGATAATAGTTCCTAATTTTATCGATAGTGCACCTTTTCTTTTTCTGTTTATTCTTCTCTGTGTATGTGTGCCCGCGCGCGCCTGTTTTATTTTATTATTGCTGGGAGGAGAGAACCCGATGGCCGGTCATAAATTTAGTCCTTTTGCGGTGGAATTATAAATTGGTCATACAATTCTAATCCAAACTGGCATGACTGTATCAGTTTCTTTGCATATGTGGAAAAAACTAGCACTAAGTGAATGTTTTACATAAAAATGTGATTGATTTATACCTACAAACAAGGATTCGGTGCCAAAACTAAGAATACTTGTTATAAATTGCACATTTTTTTCGGTGGAATTATAAAATAATGAAAATTAACTGAAACATCACTGATTCCGTTTCTCTGCGTAGATAGCATTACTAGGAATTTGGCAATATTTTACAACGTTTTATAATAATACGTTCATACGATAATGAACCATTTTACTAACAGCAGGCAAGAGCCCGATTGTATGTAATGAATTTAGGCTATTTGTCTTGTATATATAAAAGTAATACTTAATTTTTGCCTGAAAATGACACCATTGCCAGTTTCTATGCACAAAATGACCATACTAGTACTTTGACATTATTTTAATGCAGCAAAATGTTCATTTTACCGATAATGCACCGTTTTCATGCCAGCAGGTGGCAACACAAAACCCATCATACGTTTCCTTTTCGTCTTCTTCTTCTTCTTCTTCTTCTTCTTCTTCTTCTTCTTCTTCTTCTTCTTCTTCTTCTTCTTCTTCTTCTTCCCTGTGGAGATATAATTCTTTCTCCCACTTTTTGGCGAATTAATCATGTACGGGTCAATTTTTTCAAAACAGGTGGTAATTACATTTGTTGGTAGCATGATTTTATACTGAAATAGGCCTCCACATTTGTTGGTAGCATGATTTTATACTGAAATAGGCCTCCGTGATTTTCTCTGCACAAACGGCAATGAGACTTTAGCAATACTTTACGCCAAATTGGTTTTGTTCTTGAATTTACAGATATTTTGCAGCGTTTTACTTCGGCAGGTGAAAACTTTTATGGCCTATAATAAATTTAAACGCTTTTTGATGGAATTATAAACTGATCATCAAATTTGAATTTAAATAGTCATCAGTGTTTCAGTTTCTTTGCAAATATGAAAAAAACTAACTTTGTAAATATTTTAACGTAATTTTGTTTAAAGTTTTTATACAATGTAGCGTATGGGGCTGGCTGACATGACCGAACTTCCGGTCAAAATTTGTCCTTTTAGCGGTGTTATTATAAATTGATATTAAATTTTAACTGAAATAGGATTTACTGATTCAGTTTCTTTACGAAGTAACATTATTAGGATTGTGGCCCTCTTTGTCAAGAATCATATCATGTTCTTAATTTTACCGAACCGTTTTACTAGGCGGCAGGTAAGTGCTCGATAGCCCTCATAAATTTAGCCTCTTTGCGGTGCAAATATAAATGTAATACATAATTTTTTAATTAAAAATCCCATCACTAGCCAGTTTCTCTGCAAAGTGGCAATACTAGAACTTTGCCAAGATTTTAATAATATGTTCTTCGCAATTTTACCGATTATGCTCTATATTACACGCCGGTAGGTAACAAGCCGGAACCGTTCATACTTTTGTTTGTTTGTTTTTTTTACCAGTTTTCTCCCGTTTTCCCCTCTTCTTTCTTTTTTCGGTGGCAATAAGCACGTTATACTCATTATCTCTACACAGGTTGTAATACTACTAGTTTGTGCACATTTTTCATTAATAAAATATTTTTGTATTTTTATCTATAACTGAGAAATTCTGTTCCTGGAAATATGTTTAGCTCTTTGGCAATGGAAATATTACTTGATTACCCGGTTTCATACTGTTATAGTCGTTCGTGATTTAGTTTTGTTTATATAGTTGTCAATACTGCTAGTTTAGCAATATTTTACACAAACAATATTTTGGTTTTGTTACCATAAAGCACCGTTTTACTTAGCGGCAGCAGAAAGCCCGATGACCTATCCTAAATTATGAATTATAAATTGTTCATCAAAGTTTTACTACAATAGACATCATATGTCAGTTTCCTTGCCAACATGGACTAATTTTGTGAATATTTTGCATAAAACAATATCTTTTAAGTTTTTACCGACCATTCAGAGACCCCGAATGTCAGTAAGAAATTTTCGTTTTTGCGGTGAATTTATGAATTAATCATCAATTTTTACACAAATAGGCATCACTAATTCAGAGTCTTTTCGCAGATGGCATTACTAGGAATTTGGCAGTATTTTAGAAGATGATGTTCGTGATTTAACCGAAAATTAACCGTTTTATTAGCCCCCATGTGAACTCGATGCCTATCATTAATTTAGCATCTCAGAGTTTGGATATTTAAATGTAATTCCTAATTTTTATCTAATACTATGAGTACTTGGCAATATTTTATAATAATAAATTCCTCGTTTTACCGATTATGCTCCATATTAGACCGTCATGTAACAACTCGAAACCGGTCATACGTGCTGTGTTTTTGCAATTGAAATATTAATTGATCACCCAACATCTGGTGAAATATCATGCACGGCTCGGTTTCTCTGCAGGGCTGGAAATGCCACTACTTTTTGAACACTTTGCACCAATAAATAATTTTTTCTATGTGTATCTATAACGTGGAAATTCTTTTTCCAACAGTTTCCAGCCCGAACTGCGGTGACGTATTTAGCATTTTGATGTTGGAAATATTAGTTGATTACGTGTTATTTTGAAATAGGCGCCCTTGGTTTAGTTTCTCTGCACAGGTACCAATGGTAGCAGTTTTGCAAGAGTTACCTAATAACACTGGGCAACAAAAAATAATTTTTGAATGTTTCGAGCACTTGATGAGGCAATTCCTACTAATTTTGGGTTGAGAAAAACAAATATGACAATGAAAAATTTTTATTAGCTCTAGTTTCTATGATATACACAAGGTGGAAGTATTACATATTAACGGATTGAGAGAAAAGGATACATTTTAATTACATACATGCTAACAACAATGAAAGTGCATTTGATTTTTTTAACTGGTAATTACATGCTAAGAGTTCTAAATTGCTGGAAAAATACTTCGCAGATAGTCGTGTCTGAAGAGAATCATGTGGTGGCCTATTGACTTCGTCGTCTTTTAGCTTGCCTCTTGTGATGGAGTTCCGCAGAATCCCTATACAAAGATCAACAGTAATCCGCAAGCATTACTTCATTAGCCCTGATATCTTTGTTCCATAACAGAAATGTCCTGATGGAATCTCTCCCCATGTTCATCACTAACAGCTCCACAACTAGGAGGGAAAAAGTCTAGGTGGGAGTGGAGAAAATGGATCTTAAGGGACATGTTGCATCCAAGATTACGGTATTTTTGCAGGAGCAAATGCTTGTAGTTGTCATTTCTTTTGTTGCCTAAAAATCCATGAACAACACCCTTGAAGGCTTCCCAAGCTTCCTTTTGTTTCCCCTCCAAAACTTGGTCAAATGCAGGATCCTTTACAAGTTCTATTATTTGTGGTCCGACAAAAATGCCTTCCTTAACTTTTGCATCACTTAATTTCGAAAATTTCTCTCTGATGTACTTAAAGGCCCGTCCATCTCGGTTCATAGCTTTGACAAAGTTTTTCATCAAACCCAGCATGATATGCAGGGGTGGAAGAAGAACGTCTTTTAGGTCCACAAGAGGCTTAGCAGTCTTTACAAGAGGCATCAGATTGCGTTTCTGTGAGGAAAATGTTATTTCACCACAAATATAACAAAAGTTATTCACCATATTTGCACATTTTTGTGGCATTTTTACAAATTTTACACTAAAAAAGCACTCGCGAACCAGAAATTTTGCATTAATTTGAGTAGAAACTACATGTAATTCACAGTCACAGCAACAGTATCTATGTTTATGACTTACAAACAGCTGAAGAGCATTTGTGTTTTGTTATTTGACAGGTGTGCCAACTCCCCCAAAAAATTCCCCCAAATTTAAAATCTTCACTCTAAAAAATGAAATATCACTTTATCTTCAAAACAAGAGCTAATCTATCATTTTTATGGTGATTTTTTAATTCAGCAGATGGAAATACATGTAAGTTCACTACTTTTAAGCCCGAAATATTTTCATTGTTGCCCATTGTAATTGTTTGCTCTTGATTTTACCGACAATGCAGCGCATTACTAGCCGGCGGCTACACTCCAATTGCCGGTTATAAATTTAGCCTTTTTGTGATGGAATGGTAAATTGATCATACATTTTTAACTGAAAAAGGCATTATTGATTTAGTTCCTCTGCAAAGATTATTAGGATTTTGGCAATTTAAAAGAATAATAAGTTGTTAATTTTACATGTAACGAACCGTTTTATTAGCTGGCAGGTAAGAGTCCGATTGCTCTTCAAAATTTAGGTTCTTTGCGGTGGAAAAATACAAGTAATACCTATTTTTTTGCCAGAAAATTCCATTATTGGGAAGTTTCTCTGCACAAGTGACAGCAATAGTATTTTTGTAATATTTTACTATAATATGAGGCTCCTCATTTTACCGATAATACACCAATTTACATGGCGTTAGATAACAACCCAAAACCGATCTGACGTTTCGATTTTTGCGATGGAATTTAAAAGAATCACATTTTGGTGAAATAAGTATGCACGGTTCAGTTCCTCTGGTAATAACATCTATTTTGTGAATATTTTACAGGTCGCAATACTAGCAGTCACCAGTATTTTACAATAAAAATATGTCGTTCTTGATTTTGCCGATAATAATGCGCCGTTTTACTTCCTGGCAGCTGACAGCCTGATTGCCGGTCATAAATTTAGCCGTTTTGCGGTGGACAAAGGCTAACATTGATCACACAATTTTAACTGAAACAGGCATCACTGATTCACTTTTTCTGCGAAGACAGCATTATTAGGAAGTTGGCAATATTTATAAGAATAATATCATGTTCGTAGTTTTACCGATTTTCAACCATTTTACTAGCCGGCAGGTAAAAGCCGGACAGTCCTTCAAGAATTTAACCTCTTTGCGGTGGAAATGAAGATGTAATACCTACTTTTTGACTGAAATCCACATTACTGGTCAGTTTCCTTCCACAAGTTAAAATACTAGTACTTTGGAAATATTTTAATATAAGAAAATGTTATTTATTTTTTCGATAATGCACCGTTAAATATGTCGATAGATAGCAACCAAAAACAGATCATATATTTATTTTTTTCCCCGTGGAAATACAATTTAATCGCCCACTTTTTGGTGAAATTAACATTTACGGCTCAATTTCTCTGCACGTTTGTTCACTTTGATAACATTTTTCATCATTAAAATATCTTTCGTATTTTTATCGATAACGGAGAAATTCTGTTGCCGGCAATTACCAGCACGATTACGAGTAATATATTTAGCATTGTGGGTGAAAATATTAGTTATTTTCGTGGTTTTATACTGAAGTAGTCGTCTTATCTCTCTGCACAGGCTGAAATAACATCAGTTTATCTATATTTAATACTAATAAGATTTTGTTCTTGATTTTCCGGTAATGCAGCAGTTCACTTGCCTGCAGGTTACATCGTAAATTAAACGTGGAAATGTAAATGAATCTTCCAATTTTAACTGAAATAGGCATAACTGACTCAATATTTTTTCCCCAGAGAGCAATACTAGGAATGTGTAACGAGAATAATATAATGTTTGTCATTTTTCCGATAATTAACCATTTTATAAGCTGGCAGGTAAGAGCCCGTTCGTCTGTCATAGCTCCTTTGTGGTGGAAATAGGTGGAAATATAAATGTAATACCAAATTTTTACGTAAAAGTACCCTTCAGGCCAGTTTATCTGTACAGGTGACAATAATAGTAATTTGGCAATATGTTTTCAATAATGAAATATTATTTGTCATTTTACCGATTATGCTTCATATTACATATCACTTAACAGCTCGAAAGTTCATTTTTTCCAATAGTAATATTAATTAATCACCTACTTCTTGGTGAAATGATAATGCACAATTAAGATTCTCTGCACAGATGATAATAGTACTACTTGGGGAACATTTTACATCAATATTTAATGTTGTCGTATTTTTTATCGAAAACGCAGCAATCTCTCGCCGCAAAATAAACGGCACAATCGCCCATAATACATGTAGCATTTCGCGGCAGAAATATTACCTGGTTTATGCCGAAATAAGAGTAAGTTATTTCTCATTACTAAACTGCAATACTAGCAGTTTAGTAATATTTACACAAATGATATTTATTTTTTATTTTACTCATAATCCACGTTTTACAATTCGGCCACTGTTAGAAGGGATGGACCGTAAAAAATTTAGTTTTTTGAGCTGGAATTACAAATATCATCCAATTTAATTAAAATAGACGCTACTCTTGTCAGTTTCTGTGCGCCTATTAAAAATACTAGTACTTTCTTAATACTTTACAAAGTAAACTAAGGTTTAAGTTTTTGCCGTTGTAAAGCTAATTTGTAGCCGAATGCCAGTCATAAATGTATTGTATGTATGCAGCCAATTATAAATTGGCGTTTTAATTGAGATAGGTATCACTAATTTGGTTTCTTTGCGCAGACTGCATTGCTAGAAAGTTCGGATAATTTTACTAGAATGCCATGTTCATAATTTAACTGTAAGAACTCTTTTACTAGTCGGTAGGTAAGAGCCCAATGACCGGTCATAAATTTGGCCTATTTAGGGATGAAATATACATGAAATATGTAATTTTGGCCTGAAAATCGCATCATTGGACAGTTTTTCTGTCCATCTAACATTACTAGTATTTTGGTAATATTTTAATATAATAAAATATAGTTCCTCATTTGCCCGAAAAAATACGGTTTAAATGCCGGCATGTAGGAACCCGAAACCGGTTATACGTTTTGTTTTTAGCAGTGGAAGTAATTGTTACTCGTTTTTTGAAGAAAAGAGCATGCATGTTTTAGTTTCTGTGGAACTAGCACTATGTGATTATTTTAAATCAGTAAACCTCTCTCTCTCTCTCTCTCTCTCTCTCTCTCTCTCTTAAATAAGGGAACAGTTCTATCACAGGCAATTTACACCGCGAACTCCCAACTCCGGTAACATATTTACCATTTTCGCTTTGGAAATGCTAGTTAATAACCCGGTTTTATACTGAAATAGGCACAATTGATTTTGTTTCTCTGCAGAATGTTAAAACAAGCAGTTTAGCAAGTTTTTACCCTAATAAGAGTTTTATTTTATATATAATACACCGTTTTACTAATCGGCAGTTTATAGCCCGATGACCCCACCCCCTTTTTGGTGCAATAATGAGTTATCTTATTTTAACTAACATTGCAAAAAGCTAAAATTTTGACCGGCTGTCAGACTGTAACATGGCAAGTAAAATGGTGTATTATGGATAAAACCAAGAACAAAATCTTATTAGTGTAAAATATTGCTAAATAGTACAATACATACCAAATGTGCAGAGAAACAAAATCAATCACGCTATGTCAGTACAAAACCGGGTAATCGCACATTTCCCTTACCAGTGCTTTTGCATTGGAATATTAAATTGATTATCCTGTGCGAACGAGTAATGGCAATTTCAGTTAATTTCTTCACAAAAGAAGGGCTTAACTCCAAAGGAAATGAAAGAAGGTTTGGACGGTGTATATGGGGAAGCATCCCCTTCATATTCTACCATTATGGAAGACCAGCGGCGGTTCAAAATTACAGAAATAGCAACAAGGTTGGACTTTTCTAAAATAACAGTCCTTCGAAATATTCATGAACGTTTAAACATGCATAAGTGCAAGATGGGTGCAAAGACTTCTTTCTTCAGTCCAAAAGCAGCAAGAGTCATCTGTTATCAGGTATTTTTGGAGCTCTGCCGTGGCTTCAGAGAGAAGTTCTGCAAACTATTGTTACAGGGGATGAAACTGGTTCTCTACTATTATCCCTTGTCCAAAAGAGAATCAAGTGAGTGGCATAAACCTGGCTAAGCGCCGCCTCTAAAGGTCAAGGTCTCTCAGTCAATCAAGAAGTCCAGGGCCACAATCTTTTGTGACTGTAAAGGAATACTCTTTATTGACTTCAAGGGGAGGAAAACTACAGTAAATGGGAGAACCATGCAGGCCTACTGCACAGACTATGTGCTTCCATCAAAGAGCAAGGGCGAGGAAAGATGAGTTGTGGTGTGCGCCTTCGTGACAACACGCATGTGCACCCAGCTCTTATTGCAAAGGAAGCTGTGAAGAGATGTGGCTTCCGAGAGAGACCAGTGGCCTACCTCCATGCACTCTGATCTGCCGTTTGTTTTAAATGAAATTCTCTTTCTCTTTTGCTACAATTTTCTTTGGACACATTGAAAATGACATTAAATCATGATTGCCAGGTGATTTCTGAGCTTTGTCACCACTTTACACCAATAAGTCGCCAAAAGTAGTCAAATATCACATAAAAGGAAGTGAAAAATAAACAACATCGTGGAGTAATGCGCATTGAATTGCTTAGAAACTTGATTTCAATTGTAAATAAGTATGTTAATCCTAACACTATAAAATTCGTATTTGAACATTAATGTAAAGAAAACTTATAAGTATGTTTACCGTACCATTCTTTTCCCATTCTTTATTCGATGGTAATTTCTCATTATATTCGGTATTTTCTCCACTAGAGTTAACTTTACTACAGCAACCTAACAAATGTAAATCTTAATAAACCTGTCAAATAGCTGAATTCCTGCAATCATTAAGTGTATAAATAAATTGGTAAATATATTAACTTAAAGTTTACAGAGTTTATAAACCATTTATTTATTTTAAAATTTACTAACAGATTCCATTCAATTTTTTTTTATCTTAATATTGTTCCGGTGACTATGAGAGTCCTTGAATCAGCAAAGTTTGCAAATGCCTTATGTCTGTATACGGATACTTTAAAGCAAATTAATGTAAAATATTAATATTGCATTCTATTGAAATTCACAAGACTACGATAAACTTGGTTGTTTTCATATGTTCAGTATTCCAAATTAAATGGTCCAATATTCTCATATGTAGCTTTGTGACAGTTGTAATATTTTTTCAAAGGAGCAGGGAGGAAAACATCAAATAACTTTATATGCACCTGAAAATAACCAAATAGAAAACGTGTTGACGTACTACACATAGAAAAGCTGCCAAAAAGGCGACAGGTAGCCACGTTTGGCAACATTGCATTAAATCATTACTCATTGTTAATCGTTAAAGTCTTGTATCTTCCTTTTTGCCATCATATAGAGCTGATATTTAATATGTATAATATTGTAATTTGTATCTGTTGGGCTGTATTTCTTTCAAGATTTAGTTTTTCTTATTTTGCTTATTTATTTGTACCCTTCTTGCTGTATTTACTTTTAAATTCTTTGTTAGGGGACGTTTATTAATTAAAGCGATGCATTTTAGACCTGCACGTGGAATGTTTCACATTGTTGCTATAGGTGTTAAAGTTTTTAGTATTACAATGTTCTGTTAATGTAGGGTTGCCATAATGAAAACAAAAAATTAAACTCCAGTACACAACTGGTAACGATAGGTCAATTCAGTTGGAAAAAACAAAATAATATATACAAACTTACGTGTACTACTCTTCATGATTATTATGAAGTTTCTCAAAGTAGTACCCGTTGGCTCCAATATACCTGTCTTAGCGTTTCTGTCGGTCTTCAAAGACATGCTGGTAACCATTTATGACAGGTTTTTCAGAATCGTCTTCATAGCTTGCATCACTGCTCATGCTGTTGAAAAATAACTTCCATAAACGTGTTTCTTCAATTTATGGAAAAGGTCACATTGGGCTAATTCTGGATTAAAGGCAGAGTGTGGAACACACGTCATATTGATATGCGATGTATGGCCGTGCATTATTGTAATGCAGCATTCAGCTCGTTGCAACGAAATGTGGGCTTTTTTCGTCTGATATGGCCTGCCAAGTTTTCAGCAAATCTCTTTAGTATGGCTCAGTTACGACATCTCATAAATCTTACCTTGAATATTTCAAAATGAAGTGACATTTTTCTTTCCCAGTAGAAGCAGTTCTTTTACCCCTTCTCTCCCCCCCCCCCCTCTATTTGTGATTATGGACATTTCCACACACAGCTTTGCTGTTAGCTCTCAGAGTCTAAATTTAAGTAGTCAAATTTCATCACCTGTGGTTACCTGTGGAATAAACTCTGCAGTTTCTTGTAATATCTTAAACTGCATGCGAACGTCATTTTGTTTGGGAATCAGCAGTATGGCAACTCACATCTTTTAAGCACATCTCATGTACTACTTTTCATTTTTGCAATGGGACATCCAGATATAATTCCGTACAATTAAGATAAACATATAATCCTCTTTAGTTAATTAATTTACATAGATCAATACCTCATGATACAATTATGTAAAAGAATGTAGATTGTTCGAGAATCGGAAATCTTGGCTGGAAAGATGAAAACTTTCATGTACCAAAAGGAACTTTCTGGTGCCATAAGCAAGGGGACATTTCTTTTCATCAAAGTAAAAATGTTCTAGAAAAAGACTGGTGATGGGCTTTCACCTTGGGCACCTCTCTTAAAAGAAAGAGAAATTGTCGAACCCTCAAAACGTTTCTATCTAATCTACAATGAATCAAGATTAGCCAAAAAGTTCTCAAATTTCAAAATGTCTTTTCGAGAAACTTCTAACGGCAAGAGATTAAGCCAATGGGAAGGAACACATCTGCTATGTTTAGAACTTTTTTTCCCCGTAGAAATTTAGTAAAAACATTTTTGGAAAGTTTTTTCTTTCAGTTCGACTTAAGAGACGAGAGAAGGCAGTTCGCTTCAAGAGACCAGAATATAAGTTCGCTTTGGGAAGTGAGATAGGGCTGTTCAATTTAGATAAAGAGAAATATAATTCGTGAATGGAACGGTAAAAATCTATTAGTTTGGATGATATTGATAATGTAATTTTGAGTATGTGAAGAGAACGATTATAGAATTTGTAAGTACAGGGTCAGTAAATCTTTAAAACTCTCCATACCCTTGCTAATGGTAAGAAAGTGTCGTCTAAGGAAAAGGAGCAATGAAGTGAACAATGAAGTGTAAACAGTTGAACAATGGTGAAATTTTAATCCGCAACTTTTACAGTTGTTTCCTCTGTACCCTGGCTAGGACCGATAGATTTATTCGGGCGTAAATGGCTTCCTTCGGAAGAAAGCGGTGGATATGTCAATGTAATACCTAATTTTCTGTTGAAAGTAGCACACTGGCCATTTTTTTTTTACAGCTGACAATACTAATACTTTGGAAATATTTTACATTAATATATTCTTATCATTTTATCGATAATGCACAGCTTTACATGCCGGCAGGGGACATAGATCCTACCATGTACTTAGCTTTGTTGTGGTGGAGTTATAAATTGATCACTCGTTTGTAACAGAAATAACAATAACTGTTTCAAAACCTAATACATGGCGAAAATTTTAAATACAAAAAAATTACTTTGAGGTTTTGCGAAAATACAGCAACTCCCTTGCCGTCAGGTAAGAAACCTAACGCCGATCATATATTTCGTATTTTGGCACTGAAAATTTTAATTGATCGTGTACTTTTTATTGAAATAGGCGTCGCTGATTTAGTTTCTATGCACAGATACCAATACAAGTGATTTGGCAACATTTTCATTAATATTAAGTTCGTAATTGAATCTTTAATGCACTTTTTTACATGCCTGTGAGTTATAGCTCAATGACTTGTCATGACTTTTTTAGTAAATATATAAATTTATTCCTATTTTATACTGAAATATTTTCTCTGCACAAATGAGAGTACTAGTTTCTTTTGAATTTACGTCAGTAAAAATTGGTGGTACTTTACCGATAATGCAGCGATACTGTCGTCAGAAAATAACGGCCAAAGACTGGTGATATATTTTATAACTGAAGGTGCAAAAGAATTCATAATTTCTATGCACAAATGACATTTCAAGAATTTGGGCAATAATGTATAATATTCACATTATTTTATTGATTTTATCGATAATGCAACCTTTACCGTGCCGGAAGATAGTGGCTCGAAACCGGCCATGTACTTGGCCTAGTTGCGGACAGTCAGTATATAAATTGAAATCCCAACCTTAAATGAATTAAGCTATTGTGGTTCACGTTCTCTGCATAGGTAAGAATTTCGTACTTTGTAAATATTTCACTTAAAAAAATGGTTCGACTTTTTACTGATAATATTCTGTTGCTGGCGGGTAAGACCACGTCTACCATCATACTTTTAGTATTTAGTAGTATTATGCAAATTATAGTTGAGCACCGCATTTTTTAATCGGAATGTGCGATTGAGTTACTGTGTGCAGTTGGCATTGCTAGGATTTAGACAATATTTCATAAGAATAACAACACATTCCTTATATCATTCACAATACACCGTATTACATATCGGCCCTTTGCCGGTCATATATTTAGCATTTTGCTGTCAAATTATAAAATGATTACCCACTTTTAACTGAAATAGCAATCACTGTCGGTTTTCCTGCACAGTGAGAAAATTGGTATTTAGTGAATATTTTAACAAAACAATGAGATTGGAATTTTTACCGATAATACAGCAATTCAATTGCTCCAAATGCCGGTCGTGTGTGTATAATATGTATATATTGCGGCGCCGAAAAATATAAATATAAATTCATTTGCTGTTTATATATATAAACCTGCCCCATTGCTCGTCATAAATTCATGTGGTAAAGTTTAATTTGATTGAATATATTTTACTGAAATCGGCAACAGGCAACACCGGCTTTCTGTACAGTGAGAATACTAATTCTTTATTCTTTTGGAATGATAATTGGTTCCTATATTACCGATAATGAAACCAATATGTTGCCGTTGAGGTGGTATTTATTTACTTGAAACACCCCCCAATAATTTGTACATAAGTGTCGCAATAATCAATTCTGATTAATTTAGATTTAATCATGTTGTATTAATTTACTTATTCCATATACATTTGAACCCCTCAGGGGCACTTTTGAGTACCGGGCATAGCGATCCCGAGGCACCCAAGCTGCTCCGCATGTCCACGCTCAGCGTGTTTGACTCCTTTTTATATCCTCTCTATTTTCATTTTTATTCGTCCTACTTCCCTGTTCTTTGTCTGATGGGTGCCCCCGTGTTTGAAACGGTAAAAAGTGACTGGGTAACGGCGTAACTCCCAGCACTGGGTTATCATGCTAGGACAGGAGCGTATCCCCCGGTAAAGACCAAGCCCGGGGAGGGGCCATTGCAAGAGCTGTGAACCTGTAGACAATTGGGTACCTCTGTCTGGACCCGGGGAGGTTTGACTCTGAGATAAGCCAGGAAGGTCACCTGAGCCGGGGTGGCGCCCAGGAAGCAGCGTGCCATCGGAGACGGTTGGAATGGTGGAGGATAAATACGCTATGGTTAATAATAACCCTCGCATTCAAATGAAACGTAAAAGAGTGGACATAAGAGAAGCAACAGAGCAGTCTAATCCTCGTTACTTAGGTTCCACGCGTTTAAAAAAAAGGACGGTTCGATTCGACCTGGTGGCGTTTAAATTTAATTTTATCTTATTCCAGATTTAACAATGACCATCCTTTCTTGGAATGTGCTTGGGCTCCGTAGTCGAAGAGCTGACCTTGAGCTACTTTTGCGATCGACTAACTCGCCGCTAGTGTGTCTCCAGGAGACCAAACTTAAACCACAGTTTTCGCGGTTACTCTTCGAAGAGATTCGATCTTCCTCCCAAAGTTCGCACTCCTGCGCATGACGGAGTTTTAGTTCGAGATGACCTATATAGTTTTTCCGTGCTTACAGACTCCTTTACAGGTTGCAGCAGCCACAGTTTACCTTTCTGGCCTAATTTTTACAATCTGCACTACTTACTTACCTCCATCTGCTACTGTCGCAGAGGTTGATCTGGATAATCTCCTATCACAGCTACCATCCCCTGTCCTGCATATGGGGGATTTTAGTGCGCACCATTCCCTATGGGGTTCTACCACGGAGTGTGCAAGAGGTAGCATGTTAACAGATTTTCTAGGCCGCCACAATCTTATTCTGCTCAACACTGGTCCACGTACCTTTCTTTCTGACAGTACACATAGCTTTTCACACTTGGACTTATCTTTCTGCTCTGCCTCACTTGCTGTACATTTTACCGGGAACGTCATCTCCGATTTATACTACAGTGACCACTTTCCGTGTAGTCTGGAATAAGCTTCGTCGCACTGTAGGCACCTTGGGTCTTTCTCCATACCCGGTCTAAGAGTGCAACACTGTACTTACACTCCTGTTGATATCGCCAATACTTTAGGGCGAATGTTTGCTGGTGTTTCAAGCTCCGCTAATCATCCTCTTGCGTTAAATTAGTGGCTACAGTTACAAGTATGATAAACAATGCGTTTGAGGAAAGTTCACTGCTAGTGTAAGCAGAAAGGTTTGTTCATAAATTCGAGCAAAAAGTTTTCAATCCAGAAGGAATCTGAATGTTCTAGGAACTCTTAAGCTTGGTAGTTCAACCCTGGAATACTCTCGAGTCAGTCAAATATCTAGGTCTTGAACTGGGAAAGAAACTGACCTGGAACAATCATATTAATAATATTCTCCTCAGGGCCAGAGATGACCAGAGGCGCTATTTGATCCACCTGTGGCATTAAATCACACATTAGCCATTGGCTTTATGGTGCTTTAATTAGGTGCTAAATATCTTAAGGTGCCATTGTTTGGTGTCGGACAACTTTAAAAAGCACTATAGCAGGTAAGTTTACCAGGCGACCGAGATTAGCATGTGTTTGTGTTATAGGGCCCTTCAGAACCACACCAACCGTCGCTCTGGAGACTATTAGACTTCCCTTCCGTGGACATTTATTTACAAGCAGAAGCTAGGCTCACGGCTCATCGCTTGGTCACAAAGGAAATTCAGGTAGCTTTGCTGTAACTGGGCACCTTACAACCTAAATTTCCTGGATATTTCAGAACTGAGGATGTCAGACCTAATGAATACTCAGTAATTTCCTTCCATTAAGGATTACTCCCGCATGTAGAGATAACTGGATGGAAAGAACTACGGCAAAAGAAGAAGATAATCAACTTTTATGGTACACTGATGGATCCCGCAAAGGGCCCAGACAGCCAAAGTTCACTAAAAGCACTTACCTCTGACCAAGTGCAATGTAAACTGTTATGGGAATGTGAAAATGCCTGGTTTTCCCTGGTATCCTGCAACAGGCTCGAACTGCGGTGAGTACAGGAGAATGAGGGTATTAATGGGAATGAAATGGCAGATCAGCTGGTAAAAAGGGGCCCTGACATCCTTTTCTAGCCCTGAGTCCGTGGTCGGAGTCAGTACTGATACAACTAAGACCGCAGTCAAAACATGGATTGGGGTTGAGAATCAATTAAGGTAGCAATTCTATCCTTGGCAGAGCCAAATTAGGAAATTCATCCTATTCTCTAACAAGAATTTCTCCTCATCCCTTCTCCAATTCGATAGGTGGAGAATGTGGAAAGAAATTGCGCTATCACTGAACATGGTCACCTCAGAAAACATCTACGAAAATTGGGTTCCTATAAAGATGAACTTGCATGTTGTGCAAGCAGGACAAGGAATCTGCCTCGAGGGTCCTGTTTGAGTGTCCAATCCTGGAAAGAGACTCGTTCTCTCTGTAACCAGAAAAGATCTGGGAAAAGAAGGCAACAATGGAACCAAAATACTGTAACTTGTAAAAGGAAAATCCCATGGGGTAGCATAATAAGCCTTAAGGTTGCCCAACGGGGTACCACAATAAGCCTTGAGGCTGTGATGGAGGATTCTAAAGCTCCATCAAATGCCTCCTAATATTTATATAACTATCCTTGCTCAAGTTGCGGCAGTGGTGAGATAGGTAAGCAATGACGTAATGTAACTGGTAGTGCTGATCTCGCCTTGCAACATTCATGTGCTGTGAGTCCATCGCATGCCACAGCATTGATTGAGAAAATTCAGAATATGAGGCGAAAGACCAATTCCGTGGCTATCGAAATATTCTCGCCACCCGTTCTTTGCAACCAAGATGCACACTGAATTTTTGCCTGGTTTCGTGTTAGTATCGATGTTGACAACTGCTATGGGAAGCTGTCTATTATGTAAGAAACCTATAGTTTTTACGCTCAATCAGTTGACAGAACCATTGAACAGAATCCGTGTTTCCGACAGAAGACATGCCGATGTCAACGGGTTTCGTGATGCTATAAAGGGGTAGCATACTGACGAAAATGGGGAAAAAAGTTGTTCGGAGAGTACAGCCCACTGCCGTTACTAAACATAGTTTTGTTGCCGGCGCTGTTGGAACGCCTGTGGCGCTGGCTGAAGATATGTTGCTACCGGGAAGTAGTCGTGTAGCTACTGATGGAAGACATGCTGATGCTGCTTAATCGATATGTTGAAGGAGCAGTGTATATATATATGCACAAAAATGCCAAGAGATGCACTCGCTGCGTTCACTTTTATACTGGAACCCCTTCCACTTTTCAGTGACGTCACGGAGTTTAGTTTTCCATACCGCGAGCACATTTTAGCTCCGCCCATTTGGTTTTCAACCAATGAGGTAGGATTTTTCTACCGCGCATGCGCAATACCTTCCATCACTCTTGGTTTTTAGCAAATGAGATTGGTTTTCCTCATCTCGCCCGAGGCAGTGAAAGTGGGGTAGAACTTAACATGAAATTCCAGTATCAAGATAAAAACATAGAAATGTTATTAAAGGGGGGGAAACCTTTCAAGGCAAGAATTCCTAAAATATAGGAATGCTTTTAACAGGCAACAACCTCTTTTTTTGTAAGACTCTGGGGTGAGAAAACATTGAAATCCATTATCAACCTAATGGAAAAATCCATTAAAATGTAAAATAATGCGTGATTCTGAGGTGAAAAGCTTTTAGTATCTTTTTTCTCGTCCCCCCCCCCCCATTGAACGCGACGCGAAAGTATTCTTTAATTGTATCATAACATCTTTTTAAAGTGAGAAGTATTTTTATAACCACACAATTTGGTTCGCATCCACCATTCAATAAAATAACTGCTCCAATTACCTGAAGGAAACAAACTCTACACCAAATGATGTTAGGGTTAAAAGCATTTAAAAATGCGAATTCCAAATCATCGAAGTTTAATTAGACAGGAATTCTTAAAAATTACTTTACAAAGAAACCTCTTGCCCACCCAACTCCTTGACAGGCAGAATTTTTCCAAGTCAATAAATAATGTCCCTTCTCCAGATGGCTGTTGCTGACTGCTGATTGTAACCCACTAGTGGGCGCTAGCCGCAGATGCAGGTTCGTTACCGGAAAAGGGACACATACTAGTAGACTGTTCATGTTGGA
Organism: Metallyticus violacea; assembly: GCA_030762175.1. Taxonomy (NCBI): domain Eukaryota; kingdom Metazoa; phylum Arthropoda; class Insecta; order Mantodea; family Metallyticidae; genus Metallyticus; species Metallyticus violacea. Next base: position 97,463,363 of record CM060839.1, read on the forward strand.
AATATTACTTACATAACCGTTTACAATTTAAGACTTTTGTGTACTTTATTGATATACCACCATATATGTTCCGACAGTCTGATGGTCCGTAATAAATTAAGATTTTTTAATTATAAATTTATCATTCATTTTCATCTGACATAGGTTTGAGTGTTTGTTTGTAAGCACATATGAAAAAAATATAACTATGTGAATATTGTCACAGACGCTATTTTCGGGCGGTAAATATTGGTAAATTGATGTCATGTACTTGAAATCTAAATTTCTCAGAAAGGACATAGTTTTTGGTTTGTCCATATTTTTACTATTTTGTATTAGCATGAGATACTTAGTAAATTATTGTACAACAGGAAAAGTTTGGTGTGTCACTTCCACACCAAACATTAGTTTCCTTTGAGGAATCTGCTTAAGTCACGTAGGACTCAGGATGTCATGTGTCAATCAGGATGTTTGAGAACTGTCATGTGTTGCTCTGTGATTGGCTGCTTTAATTCAAACCTAGGGCGGTGGCACACCATATTTGGTAATGCCTCTGTTCCTCCCTGGGGTATGGGATTCTATTTAAGAGCCTGCAGGTTCCTACAGAGTAGTAGAGAGAGACAGGGAGAAAGAGAGAGCCTAGAGGCTAGGCTGAGGACTCACGAGACCGACCGAGAAGTTTTAGCATGCCGAGACACATCCTCCAAGGTAAGCCCTGACTGGGGGCACAAACAGCAGAATGGTTAGCAGGACGCTGTCTTGATATTGTAACATGTACTTGAAAGGTCATACACATTAGTTTGTAATTAGTATCATTCAGAGTGATTATAATAAAAGATAACTAACTTTAGCTCTACCATCTTTTTGTAGCTTAGCTCCCCCTGTCATCTCCTAAAATTCTGGGGTGTGACAATATTAACATTAAAAATATGAGGTTCAAATTTTGAGGGATAATAAAAGTATTTTGTATCAGCAGATAACCCAAATGTTGGTCATGAATTTGGGCATTTTTAGGGTGGAATAATAAACTGATCATCAACGTTAAGAGTAAGTGTGTATGAGGTTGGCATATGGAGGCTCATGGAGGAGGAAGAGGCTGTTAACTAGAGGAGCAGCATGGTGGATGATGATGGAAGCTGATGTAAAAATCTGTGCAAGACTGCTAATAGAGGAGGATGGAAAAATTTTGAGGTTAACAGCACGTGAGTAATCCTAGTTTATACTAAATTACATGGAAATAATGAATTTCATAAAATATTTAGAGGTAAATGAGATATTTTAGCACTTATTATGATATAGACAAAAATTAGGAAGCCAAGAAAAAATATGTTTATAGTAAAAGATAGAATGCCTAATATTAACAAAAAATATCGTAGATGGTAGTGGTAGTGCACAAATATGTTATATAAGAAGGTGTATTGCATTGTTAGCTGCTTAGTTTCCTGTGTTTGTATAATCCCATTTAAGTCTGTTAATTTACAAAATAAAAATAACACATCATTATGAATGTGCATAATATTTTTCAGCAACAGAGGTAAAACAATTTGTATTGCAGGTTGCAAATAATTCAAGTGACTAAGGGTTTATAACATTGAAAGGTTAATAAGTCATGGAGAAAGTTGGCCCAGACCTTGCTGTTCAGATAAGCCTTCACTACTTATTTAAGGGTGTAATTAAAGGAATATTGATACAATACCTTCAGAGGGGAAAAAAGAAAGAAAGAAAGAAAAAAAATCTGCTTATGTTATTTTTTCAGATCAGCTTACGTAAATCTTAATTAACTTTTAAAGCATGAACTTGAATGAGGATAAAATGTTACTTCACCAGTTGGAAATAATAGCAGTGAAGAACACCATTCTTTTACATTCTATTTAGATGACTCCTCAGATGATAATTCTTCAGAGGCTATGGAATTGTAACATGTGACAATGAATCAACTGCCATAGAACATAAAAGGTATGAAAAATGTATGATGTCAAAAGTGTTAGTGAAAATTTATTTTAATTACAGTGTATCATTCATATAAAGATATGAATAAGGATATGGTGGCAGAGAACTGCATCGCTGAATAAGCCATCAATTAATGTCAGACTACATGACTTGGCGCAGGAGGGCAGGGCTTATCAAACTGCTGCATTGGCCTTGTGTCTCAGGGCACTCAATCAGTGTCATTTGAACAGTGAAGGAAACAACATATGTCTGCTCATTCTGTCAGGAGATTATTTTAGGAGAAATTTCCACATGAAAGTTCAGTTATGCAATGCTGTTCATTCATTATCCACTCATGTTAGATAAATTAAAGGATAAAGATAAATAGTCAAGAGATGAATTTACTTTTTAAGAGAGAACTAAGAAGGGATAATTTCATAAGCAGATGCCAGATATATGTGGAAAATGAAGATAGGCAACTCCAGCACTTCCTTGTGTGACATGGGTGATTTAAGTGATTTAGAACTTATTATACTAGCTCTAGTGCAGGCTCTTGCAACTGGATTGGTGACCTTGGAACCTTGTGTGAATGCCAGAAATTCTGGGGGATGCATAAAAAATTGGTGCTGTGGTTGCAGCTCCAATGCCAATAGATGTGTCTCAATTACAAGGGTGCTAAAGCTGCTGAATTAAACACTGTTTAAATCTATTTTGCCTAACACAAGCATACTTTCATCATTAATATGTGCATTACAGTTGGTAAATAGAAGGAAACAGAATAATTTTCTGCAGAATCTCTTTGAAAGTGGTTATTTACATTTCCTAAATGAAGAAGAAATGTGCATTGTTTCGTCATGTTTTGATATTGTGGTGGTTGTTGAGAAATGCATGTTTAAATGTACCATTGTCTATTAAAATATAAGTACGACATAGTGGGATACAATATCTACAGAGACAATAAGGAATCGAAACTGTTTCAATTTGAACATAAGGAAAATTTCAGCATGTTTATGGCTATTTGTAATTGATTCTTGAAGATACAAATGCACATTGCATTGAAAGAACTGTATCAACCCAAGTAATGAGTATTTAAAATGATATGTTTAAATTCCCTGTACATATGTCTTGTAGAAAATGTGTTAAATGAGTAATTAGATTTTTTTCACAGTATTTTAACAAAATATTTCCTAAATTCATAAGTTTGTAACTGGATAGCATTTTTCTTCCAATTCCCCTTCCTTCCCAAAAAATATAGTCATAGGATCAGTAAACAAAATGGGGTGTAAAGTAAAATGTGCTTTCTTAATTCATTTATATAGAAATATCATTACAGTGACATCATTTAAAGTTTTAAGTATAATCAAAAGTGATGAGAGCATAATTACTGACGAGTGCTGTTTAGAGTAGAATTTAGATTAGATATTTCAAAACTGTTTTATTGAAGTATTTATATTTTACATGTTAAGTGATTTGAAAAAACAAGGATGTTATTTTACTGTTGTGCTGTAAGTGCTCCATGCATTTTATAACTCATATTTAATTTCAGATATAAATAAGCTTTGGGCAGATTTGTTGGGAAACACAATTCAAGGGGAGAAAAACTGCTTACATGTGTGCTTGCCATTTTGACAAAAAACAACACAGTGTAGGGATAACAGATAAATGAATGGTAGATTCACACCCTATTAGCAAATAGAAGTCAGCATACTTAATTTATAATTTCATATTAATTGAAATGAATGCAAATAAGCAATTAATTAATGAGGCTAAAGTGCACTTAATTAATTCTCTTTAATGCATTTCTTGAAAGTTATATCTGTAGCCCCTTATATTATGAAATAGTGTTAAATTGTATATTTTGCAAGTAATTTAGCATGTACTTTATTGTTGTTTTAACAGATAAATAAATAGTAAAGTTTGGAACGTTTTGCTTCCACTAAAATAAAACAATGACATTGACGACACTCATAATCTGCAAAACTACTGCATTTGGAGGAGAGGGGTTGACTTAACTAACTTGATAGTTATAATACAGGCTGTTGTTCAATATTAGTGATTTTTATTTGTAAGTTCGTATCATTTTACACAATGACAAATATTTCAAAAACAAAGGTTTTTCTAATAAAGTGAGAACAGTTGTAAATGGACATTATCAATTTTGAATATGCAAAACATAACAAAGAAGGTGACAATTACATTTATCTAAAGTGTTCTCAAAAATTGAGAATAGACGTCCAAGAACAGAATGAGCTCAAGATTATGCTACTGTTGTTTCAGTAAATTATTAATTTCATCATACCTGCAGTCTCAACTTGGTATTATGCAGTTTCTTCCAGTAATGAAATGTGAAGACTCTCCTACATAGACACTGATTTTCCAACCCAGAAGATGTTGCTGCTGATGAAGAAAAGATAAGTGCCAAAGAACGAGTGGCATACTACTTACAGAGGCAGAGGTGCTGATATATTGTTGGTGTGGTGTGGTGTGGTGTAGTGTGTATGAAAGTCCACTAGTATGGCAACTTCTTATTGTTAAATGTAGCATGTCTCAAAAATTTTGTAGTGACTCCCTTACATATTAAGATTCATTCACTTGAGTAATATTTAATAATGCTTTGTTGTTCCAACTTCTACAGCTTGTCACAATTTCAACAGTAATTATTATGTATGTTGCACTTTAACATAAGGTACATAATGAATGAACAATACCTCTCAAAGGAGTTCACAAGAGTAGCTGTAAGCATTTTATATATATTGAGATAATATTCCATAGTAAAATTATATTTCAACATCCTAGAGATAATATTTAACTTAGCATACAGATGCAAACATCCATTTTAATATGTACTTTTGCATGATTTTACTTGTTGCAATGTGCAACGCTTTGCATTATTTAAGAACCCAGTGTTTAACATTAAGTGAATTTCATTTTAATTTTTTTTCTTAGTAATAACATAAATCAAGGGATTTGTCAGAATTTTTGCAATAATGTCTCGTTGTACAGCTTATAGCAGTGTGTGCAATGTAGGAGACCATAAATGGTTTTATATGTATGAAAATATAATCCATCTGTCCGTCCATCTGCCTGCCTGCCTGCCTGCCTGCCTGCCTGCCTGCCTACCTACCTACCTACCTACCTGCCTGCCTGCCTGCCTGTCTGTCTAGAACAGCATATATATATATATATGCTGTTGAAATACCCACCAACCTTTGGTAAAACTTTAAATATTCATTGTCAATTGTTATAGTGTAATATATTGAATTGATTATAATGAATGGTGCAATTGAGGCCATTAAGCTAATGGCCATTTGACTTTTAGAGAAAGTGGCCAAGGCAAGAAATAATAGGCTGCTGGCCCTGCCTAATTTTGCACAGGCAATACAATATCCCAGCTGTGCTATGTCCTTTGTGGCAAAGTTATTTATTGCATTAGATCATGGCGAATAGAATCAGCAAAGTGAAGAAGTATGATTTTTGCTTAGATGCTGAAGATTTATCCTTATCATTAGAAACTTCCGTGTAAATTAGGTAGATTTGTGCTTCTTTTTGCCATCCTGGTATGGCTTACGAAATATTTTGCAATAATTACCATTCAGCAGTATGTAAACTTGTAGTTGATATATAAAATAGAAGTATGGTATTTTATTAGTCTAGTGAGAAAACACACTTAGCTCTCAACATGTAGGGGTTGAGATGCCATGTAACATATCATTTTCTAGTGTTTTATCATGAGAATAAGCTTAAAGACTATATCCTGTTAAACAGCAGAGTTATTAAGGCTTACATATGATATACTAATGAGAATCTCACATATGATTTACATAATTTAACGTTTAGTTAAGGTTTAATGCCAAAATTTATGTGAACTGTTGCTACAGAGCATTTTTACAATTTGCTTTAAATATTTCCCGTTGTTATATGTAATGTACAACATTCTGAATCTATATGAAGTAGAACTTTATATTTACTGCATTTATCCCATGCCAAATACTAACTATATGGTCAAGATGGTGAATAGAATGATTTAAAGTAATGTAAGCTCATGCAACTTGACCAGGCAGAATTCAATTCTGCGACATTTCTCTTGCAGCTTATTAGGGCCAATGCCCTAACCATAGAGTGCCACGGTGGTGGTCTTTGAAAATTACATCTTATATGCACAATAAGAAATCACTGAGTAAATCTAAAAAAAAAAGAAGAAAGAAAAAAAGAAAAGAAAAGAATGTTTCAAAAAGTGCCCTGATATACATATGCTGTAGTTCAGTAAATCTTACAAATAGACCCAGTACTTTTAGCATTACAGCAACAATGTTTAGATAAGTTAAGAACCTAATTCCTCTCATCCATATCAAAGTATTGCAGTGCATTTATATGTGTCATGTGTGAAATAGATTATAATTCCTGAATTAGTATGTGAGCATTAGATGTAATTTATGGCATAGCTGCCTTTAAAGTGCGTCTCTTTTAAAACTATAGACAACTTAGGTCTTTACAATGTTAATGTTATCTGGAGGATGGGATGTTATTTTTGTACAGTATAATCATTGCTATAACACTTTATATTGGTATCTCTGTGTGCTTTAAATAAAATGACATGTATTGTTGTTTGTTGTATTACATTTTCATTGAGAGGTTTTACTTACATTTTTACACTCTTCATTACCTACGAAGACTGTTTACATTTTTAGGTTATGTATAGGCTATGTACAAAAAATAGCATTACATTTTACTTCATATATCCTTCCTAAATCTGCTTAGAATTGCATTAAAAAGATGAGTTACTGTCAGAGGTTAAAAATGAACTTTCTGGTGCAACCTCACATAATGGATGGGTAGTATAAGAAATCATGTCTATTGGGTACTTGACAGGATTATCTCATTATTTATATAATTTGTTTTACTTGTAGTTTCTAACAGTATATTGTAAACAAGCAACCTTGCCCCAAAAGTAACTGAGTAGAAAGCATGTTCTTAGTTCACCACACAAAAGGAAATGAACTGTTAAGTAACAATGTAACACATTAAGGAAAAGGTAATTTAATGAGAAAAGACATGTGCTTTTAATAGTATAAGTTTTGCATGGATTCCCAACTGTATAAGCAAGATATTTCTTAGAGGTGGGGTTAGTGTCCATTGTATCAGGTTTTGCTTGCAAAGGAAGTGCAATCTTATTGGCATCCGTTGTATTGCAAGGCGAGTGTGATGAGATGCCTCTTTTTCTTTCTATTTTTCTTCTTCTTTTTTACAAAGAACCTTTCTGTGAAAAAAGTTTCCCCTTTTGGTACATTTCTTTAGTTCTGAGCATGAATACTTGTTAATTCTGGTTGCGAACAATAGCTAATGTTGTCTTTAAGGATGCCATGTATTTCTTCACAACTTCAAATTCTGTTGTTTTGGGAATTTGCTTAAAAGCACCCAAGGACTTGCAAGCAATTTTATCTTTTGGTTCAGATAGGGGAACAGAACAGTTGCAACTTTGTTTGTTCAATTGGGCTGGTATTACCTCCTTTTCATTGGGTTTAAAAGTGCTAGTAATCTTTATTGTTTATTAAGCACTAGCAGGTTGAACAGTTAATAAAGAATAAACTCCCTGTTATAAAAATGATCTGATGTATAAATTATGTTAAAAGTTTCCAAGGTTACTTTAAAATGCATGCATATTATTGTGAAATATATATTATTCAAAGATATTGTCATATAAGTTACAGAATTGGAAGTTTTCTTTAGTAAAAACCTATCAATGTCATATCTGTTTATTTCTGTTCTGTACATAATTTGATAGTGGATGAAATAATATGCTGAAATCTTTTTGATGTTCTTCACAATGATTGTATGTTTATTTATCTCATGTTAGACGATTTAATTAATATCTCATTCAAATTAAACTTCTCATTCATTATACAGATCATGTAGCATTTGAAAAAAACTAACATTATAAAATTGCACTTAATAATTGGCAACACATTTTCGCATTCCCAAACTCAAATATATGTTCTTCTGAACACTGTACATTTATTACGATAAATAACAGGTGAGCAATGAAAACAGTTGTTTCGTCAACGTCAGATTAAGTTAACCAATAAATTTTTTATCATGTTCGTATTTATTTCTCAAAAGAAAGCCCCAGATTAAGTTAACCAATTATTTTTTTCATGTTCGTATTTATTTCTCAAAAGTAAGCGCCGTCTCTCATTCGGTTGCGGAGTTCGGGTCTGTCCGCTGTAGCTCGGGACTGGCCAGCCCCTCGAGCAGCAAGAGATTCCTCCAGCAGCTCATTCCAATACTGCCAGAGATTGCAACACTAGCAGTAGATTCAACTTGTAACGCCAAGTGAGAAAATATGCCTGGTTGCCATGGCAACCATGAATTTGGAGGTGGATGCGGATGCGAGCGAACCTTTCCGTGTTCGGCAGTGTTCCCAACACAATGCAGGAATTTGTTCACATTTGTTTGGTCTATTTTAGAAAAAATAATGTTGGTAAAGTAGTAGGGCTTGCCGCTTAATGTGAGTTATAAAGTTGTTTATAGCGGTCTATATCGTGTAATTTTTCTTAAGTGATTAGTGATTACTATTTGTGCAACGTGAAGTTTATATTTGATGGTTATTATTATTTAACAGATTAGTAATGAATGCAACAAACGACTTGGTGCGGTTCCACACTCCAGGCACCCTTTTCTTTGTGGAAAAATTATGATATAGGTGACTGTTAAATTTTGGTAAACCAACACCAGCGTTGTGTTTAGAAAAACTTTGCAGTGGGGCAAGTTGAAAAACTTAGACCAGGAAATTTAAATCTCTTAGGTATGAAGAATATAAATGGGTGTGTGGTCGGTAATTCATTTTACCAAAAATTAGACTGTTGGCCGTGTTAGCTTATGCGCGTTGTAAAGGGCACTTGGAACAACGTGGCGGACAACATAACTGGGCATTCCGAAAACATAAAGCTTCTCTAGAATGTTTAAGTAATTGTGTCGAACTAAAAAAGCCAGGGGAAACAAAATAGCAAAATTGCAAGAGCACTTGGGGAAAGTTTACGACTATATACTGCAAAATACAATGAGAATATTAGGCTTAATAGACCTTTCATGCAATATCCAATTAGAGTTGCATTGCATTTAAGCAAACAAGAGATTGTTTTCGAGGTCACAATGAAAGCAAGAACTCCTTAAATAATGGGAATATTAAGGAACTTTTAGATTCATAAATCGAAGGAAGTCCCATAGAATTTCAAAATCACTATTTAAACATAAAATCTGTTTTTGCAGGGCATTGAAAAAAATCCCAAATGAAATTATTGAGTGTATCTTTATTAGGGCTCTGCTAATGATGAAATTAAGGACGCACAATTTTTCTCTGTGCAAGTAGACGACACTATTGATTTCTCTCTCTCTCTCTCTCTCTCTCTCACACACACACACACACACACACACACACACAAAAACCAGTGCTCTTGTGAATTCTTGTGGAAATATAATTGAAAGATTTTTGGGCTTCCATGACGTTAGTGAAGACCGTACTTCATCCGTACTTTTTCAATTACTTGATGACTCATCAGAATTTGATTATAAAACTAAACTTGTGGAATTAAGTTATAATGGTGCCGCAGTTGTGATCGGTCATTTAAACGGCCAGTAAAAAAATGTGAAAGCTGTTGCACCCCAAGCAATCTTTGATCACTTGCGCATATACTTCTTAATCTAGTTTTGCGACAAAGTTGTGATAGAAATCAGGATTCCCCCCCCCCCCCGTTTTTTTAAACGCTTCAAACAATTCGCATTTGAAGCTTTAAATATTTCACAGTTGTGCTATCCAAAACAAATTCCAGAAACAGAACGCTTAAGAAACGAACTTACGTTGCTCTGTCAAGATAAGGATTAAGAGGGTGTCAATTTCAAAGCATAATTGAAGTCTTTAAAAGATAATTAATGACGTCTTCACTGATGCATGCAAACTGTTCAGCCTTGCTCTTACAATTCCGTCCACTAGTTCTGTAGAGCGAAGTTTCTCATGTTTAAGGAGAATCAAAACTTATTTCCGAAACGGCTTAGGCAATACCAGATTGACATCATTGGCTCTTTCCATTCACAAGGATATACTGAAGAAAACTCGACCCTTCTACGAAGATATGATAGATTAAAAACAGAAAAATGGGCTTGATAACATTAAGGTGAGTCATATTTAATTACTAAGTATCAGAAGTAACGAACAGTAGGGAACTCCCTTTCCAATATTTTATCATGATATAGTGAATGATATCTCTATGGTATTTCTCGTCTGGTTCCCTCCCGTTCACAGTTTAGCCTCGCTCTCACGGCTTGTATAGTTGCCATTCTGTACTCATACGCTATCAGAGGCTGCCTATGAATAATAATAATAATAATAATAATAATAATAATAATAATAATAATAATAATAATTATTATTATTATTATTATTATTATTATTATTATTATTATTATTTCTACGAATGAGGATATTTGGCGAGACACCTGTTTAATTTATTCAAAGCCGTTACTGCATAAAGCAATAAAATAGTTTCAAATGCTGCAAATTTAAAAAGAATATGTATTAATAATCAGAACTAGAAAATTTATAAGTATAAAACGGGAGAATGTTGGAAGAGTAAGAAGTATTTTGTACCATAGTGTGTTTTTAAAATATTGTAAATTTTCAAAAACAAGCACTTGCACTAATTTATACACAGAAAAAGAAGGGGGCAAGGGACAAAAGCAAAATCAGCATTTAAAACGTTTCAATACCTATATGGAAAATTTGCACTTAAAAATATATCAGTGTAAAGAGTGATAAAGGGAAAGCTGGGAAAAAATGGAAAGAAGCTTTTTGTGCCCTACAGCATTCAATTGGAAACTTCCATTATATTTTAAATTTAAATTTTAAACCATATCAATATAAGAGATTTAAAATGAACATTTTATGCTCGAGAGCACAAAATAATTATTTATTTATTTATTTATTTATTTACTTTTTGTATATTGCTATTTTCATACAAAAGAATATGTATAACATTGAGTGAGAGAATGTTTGAGGAGATTGAATAGAAGCAATTTATATCATGAAGTATTAAATTGCTTTCTGTGTAATTCAAATTTACACATAAAAGAATTTCAATAAATAAAAAGAAATAAATATTTTGTAACCCAAAATATTAAATTAATTTTTGTTACACATTTCAAAATTACACATAATTGTTTGTGGGTAAATAGAGAGAGAGAAGCTGGAGGGTGAAGGGAAAGATAAGATTTCTATTCGAAAGCATTAATACAAATTTTCCAAATATGCATATGATTATCATTAACAAAGGTGAAAGAGTGAGAAAATGGAAGAAGAATAGAGGTATATTTTGTACCTTAACCCTTTGCGCCGCATATGGTATTAATTATTTGCTCTCCAAGCACGCTTGTGGGATTGGAATTTTGATTTGTTTCTACAGATGTTAAACTAAAAGTGACTTATATACCTATGTTTGATAAAGTTTAGTTAACTATCATTAAACTGGCATGTTTTGAATAATATTTGTATTGCATTTCAGCAGATTACAACCTAGACTGTCATCCCCTTTAGAGGAATGTAAATTGATATGTGAGCACCTCATGAAACAAAAATTTTCCAATTTCACACAACTAAAAATAAGACTGTGGTCAGTTTAAGGTATTAAAACTAAATTTAAAAAATATGTTCTACATAGCTGAAATAATTTAAATAATTGCAGTAACAATGCCCTTGTACTCACCCCAATAAAGTTTATACCCCGGCCGTTTAGTAGTGAAGATTAATGCTAGTCACAAAATCTTATATACATATTCAGATGCACAATATAACCATGTACATACACTTAGGTTTATTAATGCTTTCCTATATACACTGAACTTAGTTTTGAATGTGCACCCTTTTGTCCTGGTGGTAACTAAGAAAGCATTCAATTCTACACAATGCAATGTCACACTGTTTGCATTTGTATTGTGACTTTAGGCCACGACCTAATTGCTTTTTTTTTTTTTTTTTTTTTTTAAACCTACACTACAAATATGTATTCACATTACCTTATATTTTCACGGAGGTGTGAAAAGAGCACTTGGTGCAGGGGTAGAAGGTAGGCTACGCTGAAATCCCGTGGGTTTACGTGACGTAAAGCCTGCGATCAGCTGTTGCACTAAATTCTGTTTGTAGTTCAGAAGCCTATTACCATGAGCTGTTGAAGCAGGTGTTTGAAATGTTATGCATTATAAAACTATTAACAATAGCTACATTCACTACGAAATGAAACGAGTATTTCCACCATTTTTGTAGGGCCGGCCGACACCATAAAATTCCCTCAGCCATGTCAACTCTTGCTGTATTACTGGTATAGTGTATTATTGTTTTTTTTTTTTTTTTTTTTTTTCCTGCCACTGTTCCTTTCTGCCTTCCCATTTGTTCTTGGATCAGAATTAGTAGATAACAAAGAACGTTCTTATCATCATACCAGACAACAGCAGTCACGTCCCTATGTTGCAATTTGCAAGATTCGCCCCGTTTTAGTTTCAGTTGTTTCGGCTTTGAAAATTCTTTCGACCAGTCTTTCCTATCTGCACAAGCTGTACCACACGCGTATAGTTTCCTGTTCAAAAGTAAGTTCATTAGCTTTGTGGACCTAAAAAAATAATCAAAGTACACGTGATGCCACAACCCCGTATATTTGTTCATATAAGTGTAGAATAACTTGTTTTCCAAGTAGAAGATCGCTGTTTCACGCCTCTTTCTTCCCCAGGTAGATTTCACAGTCTAATAAATATCCATTGTTACTATCTGCAATACCCCCATACCTTTATACTCCATTTGTTGATTTAGCAGCCATACATTGTTTTAGAAAGAAACGACCTTTGAAGCCTATCATCCGTTCAACAGAGAATTCGCGATCAGGTTTATAGACATCGGCAAACTTCCTGATTATGTGTAATGTTCCTGTAATGTGTAAGAATCTTCCCCTAATTCTGGCTTTGCAAATTCGTCGTTCAGAAGTAGGTATTGTGATATCTTTTGAAAGCGAAGCAAGGTCATCGCCTGTCTTACAATTGGGCGCAATCAAAAATCCCCATATATACACCAAAATAGCTAAATATGCCTGAACTTCCCTTGAATTTGTGTCCTCCCATTTTGAAGTGTTCTTTTTAGCTTCTATTTGAGTGGCATATCTGTTGGTTTCCTTCGCAATAAGACCAAAAAGATTTGAATTTATAAAAAGTTCGAAATAAGCTATATCTGAACTCCCTGAACGGTTTTCATGTTTGGCATCTGTGGGGAATGAAAATTGTTTTAATACACTGAAAGTCAAATTGGAGATCCCTTGTACAGGAACGTGTTTGGTTTTAGTCCGCCTTTGATATGTTTCTGCTCCGCTCTATCTGTTAAACACATTCACCGTCACTGTCACTTTGTTCCTTATCATTGTCTTCCACTAACTCGCTTAACCAAGTCGCATGGGAACTACTTTCGCGAAGTATTTACTCTTGTGTTACCAATCTTTATTCACTACAGCGTTTTCTAGCCCGTGATGCACTTAGAGCGTCCTCGCATCATACTTATCCAGCTAGAAAACACATCATGAAAATGCTTACTAAGCCCTCTGAACGCAGCTCTTGACTATCGTAATTTATGGCTTGTAATTCCACCCTGGCATGTTGGAATCACTTGTTTAGAGTAGTAGGAGTGTGTTTATATCAACACACGCCCAGAAAGTTGAGGTAAGCATAAACAGAAACTATGAGAAAGGATAAGCAAGATTACTGCGTTTTACTACCTTGTGCGCAGCAAATCATTGAGCGTTTCACTAGTATGCTAATCATAAAATTAACTTTTTCTTTTTATTGGAAATTTATATAAGAATGTATAACCAAAGAGAGAGGAGGGCAAGCATGAAAAATTATTTTGTACCCCAAAGCATTAAATTAAAACATGTTTATATACTGTAAATTCATATATAAGCAGATTTCAATAAATAGAAAGAAAGGATAGGAAACGAGTGAAGCAACGTACGTTCTAAAATTTTTCTTAATATTGAAATATAAAGAGGCTTAAAAGTATATAAATAAAGAGGGAAAGGGACAGACAATGGAAGAAGAGAAGAGGATTTTTTTATGCTAGTGTATTAAATAAAATTTTTCGATATAGTGCTAAAAGTATAAAAGCTTTTCTGTAAATAAAGAGGGAAAACGTTGGGAGTTAGGTAAGGGAGTATTTAGTACCCTGAAGCATTGATATTAAAATTTGCAGTAATTGCAAAATTATATATAAAACCATATGTACAGGGGGAGAAAGAGAGAAGATACAGAGAAAGAATGAAAGAACCTTTTTACTCAGGAGCATTAGATTAACATGTTTCCATATTATGAAAATTGTATATGAAAGAATACCAATTTAATAAAAAGGAAAGGGGAGCAGTAAATGAGCATTTTGTACCCCTACAATATGAAATAAAGGCTTTCCCTATATTGTAATTTACATACAAACGTGTATCTATAAATTGAGAGAGAGGGAGAGAGAAATAAAATGGAATGAGAAGAAAGAAAAAGTTGTACCCTATGTTATTAACTGTTGTATACTGCATATTTACATAAAAAGACAAATCAATAGTGAGAGAGAGAGTGAGGAGAAGGAGGGAGACTTTTAAATTAAAATTTCTTTATGTATTGCAACTTTATGTATAAATGCATAATTATAGGTAGATATATAACCAGGGGGAAAGGTATTTTGTACCCTATAGCATTAAATTAAAGTGTGTTGTAAGTTTTACACACAAATGTATAACAAACAGTGGGGGTGAGAGAGAGAGGGGGAGATGCATGCATTGGAACAATAGAAACGAGCATTATGTATTCTAAAGCAATAAATGAAAATCTTCCATACATTGCAAATTTACATAAAAAGCATATGTGTAAATAAACTGGTTGGGGAGAAGGGAAGGAAAAAGAAAAATTCTACCCTATAGAATTGAATTAAAATTTTTATGAATTGCAAATTTAAATATAAACCCGTATCAGTAGTTAGGTAGGTAGAAATTAATGAAAAATGTAAAATTTGTGTTGTAATGCATGAAATAAATGTTTTCCATTCATTGCAAAGTTGCATACTAAAAAATAGAGGGAAAGAAACTGGAGAAAGAAGAGAAAAATTATGATCACTAAAGCAATAATTAAGAATTTTCTTTTTATTTCTAATTGACTCATAAAAGTATATCAATAAGACATGATACATAGATTGAACAAAACTTTTATGGTTATTAGGGCAATAACATTATATCTATCAATGTGACAGTGAGAGAGTTAAAGTGGGGAAAGAAGTAAAACGATTTTGTACCTTAAAGGATTCAATTAAAAATTTCCATAAAGTAAAAAATATATGAAAACTGGTATATTCAACTAGAAAGAGGGAGATGGAGAGCATGGAGGGAAACAGGGAAAAGAAATTTTACTTAAAGCTTAAATTAAAAGTTCTCAACATATTGCAAAGTTACATTTAAAAAATATCAATAAAACTGTTAAAAGCAGAAGGTCCATAGAAAAGGGAAAAACATTTTTTATTCTAAACAGTTAAATTAAACAATTGCATATATTGCAAAGTTATTATGAAAGTATGTCTATAGATAACAGGAAAATGTTGGAAAGAGAAGGAAAGAAGCATTTTGTAGCCTAAAGCATTATATTAATATCTTTATATATTCTGTAACCATATTAATGAATGCATATCAATAATAGTAAGAATGAAAGGGAGATAGAAAATGTGGAGGTAGCAGATAAAGAAATATTTTGCACTGTAAATACTAAAATTGAACCCTACCATACATTGGAAGCAGCATAACAAAGAAATGCAGAGAAAAAGAATTACAAAAGGTATACGGAGATGAAAAATAACATTAGATGTAATCATTAAAGTGATTTTAAATATATTAAAGTATATATAAAAAGTATAAATAAATATGAGAGAGATAATTGGATGAGAAAAGGGAAGATGCATTTTGTACACTAAGACAATAAATTGGAAACTTTCATAAATTACTAAATTACATTAAAGAGCATATGTAAAATAAACACTGAAAAATAGGTTTGGGGTAGAAGGAGAAAAAAGGATATCCTTCCATAAAGGAATGGAAAACTGTTATGTATTATATATTATATATTTACATTTTACATATATCTATCAATGAAACGAGAAAAAAGATGGGGGAGGAAAAACATTTTGTATATAAAGCATTAAATGAAAATGTTTCCCATTTATTGCAATGTTACATAAAAATGCAAATATATAAGTGGGGGGAGAGAGATAAAGCAAATTTTTTTTGATTTAAGTAAATACATAGTGGTAATAGTTATAAGTGAATACTTAGTCTTCTAGTAGTAAGTAGTTTGTGCTGGTGGTAGTAGTAATAGCAAGTAGTTAGTACTAGTGAAGAGTTTGTGATAGTAGTTAGAAAGCAGTTAGTGGTGGTAGTAAGTAGTTAGTATTGGTAGTTAGTAGTAGTAGGTTAGTATTAAGTAGTTAGTAGATAGCAGTAGTAGTAAGTAAAAGATGTAAATAGTAGTAATAGCAATAAGTAGTTAGCAGCAGTGGTAGTAATAGTAAGTATTTAGTTGTAGTAGTAGCACTAAGCATTTAGTTGTAGTAGTAGTTGCACTAAGTAGTTAGTAGTAGAAGTGTAGTAGTAGTAGTAGTAGTAGTAGTAGTAGTAGTAGTGCTAAGAAGATAGTAGTAGTAGTGTTAAGTAGTTTATACTAGTAGTAGTGTTAAGTAGTTTATACTAGTAGTGCTAAGTAGTTAGTAGTAGCATTAGTAGTACTAAGTATTTAGCAGTAGTTGTACTAGGTAGTTAGTTATAGCAATAGTAGTGCTAAGTAGTTAGTAGTGATAGTGCTAAGTAGTTAGTAGTAATAGTGCTAAGTAGTTAGTAGTGCTAAGTAGTTAGTAGTACTAAGTAATTAGTAAAAGTAGGACTAATTAGTTAGTAGTAAGTAGTAGTAGTACTAAACAGTTAGTAGTAGTAGTGCTAAGTAGTTAGTACTAGCAGTAGTAGTACTACGTAGTTAGTAGTAGTAGTAGTAGTGCTAAGTAGTGGTAGTAGTAGTGCTAAGTAGTAGTAGTAGTAGTAGTAGTAGTAGTGCTAAGTGGTTAGTAGTAATACTAAGTAGTAAGTATTAGTAGTAGTGCTAGGTAGTTAGCAGCAGTGGTGCCAAGTAGTCAGTAGTAGTGCTAGGTAGTTAGCAGCAGTGGTGCCAAGTAGTCAGTAGTAGTGCTAAGTAGTTAGTAGTAGTAGTAGTAGTAGTAGTAGTGCTAAGTAGTTAGTAGTAGCAGTAGTAGCACTAAGTAGTTAGTAGCAGTAGTAGAACTTAGTTAGTAGAAGTATTACTAAGTAGTTAGTTGTATTATTTGGTAGTTAGTAGTACTACCAAGTAGTTAGTAGTAGTAAGTAGGTATTAGTAGCACAAAGCAGTTAGTAGTAGTGGTACTAAGTAGTTATTAGTAGTAGTAGTAGTAGTACCACCAAGTAGTTAGTGGTAGTGGATAAAAGTACCAAATAGTTAGTGATAGTAGCGATAATACCAAGTATTTAGTAGTAGTACTATGTGTTACTAATAGTATTAAGTACTTAGTAATAGTGATAAGCATTAATAGTAAGCAGTTAGTAGAAGTATTACTCAGTAGTTAGGTGTAATATTTGGTAATTAGTAGTAGTAGTACCAAGTAGTTAGTTGTAGTGGATAATAGTACCAAATAGTTAGTGGTAGAAGCGATAATACCTAGCAGTTAATGGTAGTACTATGTGTTACTAGTAGTATTAAGTACTTAATAATAGTGATAAGCACTTAGTAAATGTATTACTAAGTAGTTAGGTGTAATATTTGGTAATTAGTAGTAATAGTACCAAGTAGTTAGTGGTAGTAGTACCAAGTAGTTAGTGATAGTAGTGATAATACCAAGCAGTTAGTAGTAGTACTATGTAGTTAGTAGTAGTATTAAGTACGTAGTAATAGTGATAAGCATTAATAGTAAGCAGTTAGTAGAAGTATTACTCAGTAGTTAGGTGTAATATTTGGTAATTATTAGTAGTAGTACCAAGTAGTTAGTGGTAGTGGATAATAGTACCAAATAGTTAGTGGTAGAAGCGATAATACCTAGCAGTTAGTGGTAGTACTATGTGTTACTAGTAGTATTAAGTACTTAGTAATACTTTTACTAAGTGCTTATCACTATTACTAAGTAGTTATATAATATGATAGTTAGTAGTAGTACTAAGCAGTTAGTAGTAGTAGTAGTAGTAGTAGTAGCACAAAGCAGTTAGTAGTAGTGGTATAAGTAGTTAGTAGTAGTAGTACCAAGTAATTCGTAGTTAGTAGTAGAACCAAGTATAGTGGTAATGGTGGTAGTACCAAGTGGATAGTGGTAGTAGTGATAATACCAGGCAGTTAGTAGTAGTACTATGTAGTTAGTAGTGTATTAAGTACTAAGTAATAGTGATAATACCAAGCAGGTAGTAGAAGTATTACTAAGTAGTTAGTTGTATTATTTGGTAGTTAGTAGTAGTACTAAGTAATTATTGGTAGTACTATGTAGTTAGTAGTAGTAATAAGTACTTAATAATAGTACTGAGTTTTTAGTATTCGTAGTAGTACTAAGTAGTTAGTAATAGTAGTAGTAGTAGTACTAAGTAGTTAGTAGTAGTGCTATGTATTTAGAATTAATACTACTTAACCAGTAGAAGTATTACTAAGTGGTTAGTTGTATTATTTGGTAGATAGTAGTAGTAAGTAAGTAGTAGTAGCACAAAGCAGTTAGTAGTGGTACTAAGTAGTTAGTAGCAGTAATAGTACCAAGCAGTTAGTTGTAGTGGTAGTAGTACCAAGTAGTTAGTGGTAGTAGTGACAATACCAAGCAGTTAGTAGTAGTACTATGTAGTTAGTAGTAGTATTACGTACTTAGTAATAGTGATAAGCATTAATAGTAAGCAGTTAGTAGAAGTATTACTAAGTAGTTAGGTGTAATATTTGGTAATTAGTAGTAGTACTAAGCAGTAATAGTAAGCAGTTAGTAGAAGTATTACTAAGTAGTTAGTTGTATAAATTGGTAGTTAGTAGTAATACCAAGCAGCTAGTAGTAGTACTATGTAGTTAGTAGTAGTATTATGTACTTAGTAATAGTGATAATACCAAGCAGTTAGTAGAAGTATTACTAAGTAGTTAGTTGTATTGTTTGGTACTTAGTAGTATTACTAAGTAGTTAGTGGTAGTACTAAGAGTTAGTAGTAGTACTATGGAGTTAGTAGTGGTATTATGGAGTTAGTAATAGTACTGAGTATTTAGTATACGTAGTAGTACTAAGTAATTAGAGGTACTAAGTAGTTGTAGTAGTACTAAGTAGTTACTAATGGTAGTACTAAGTAGTTAGTAGTAGTAGTACTAAGTAGTTGGAAGTAATACTACTTAATAGAAGTATTACCAAGTAGTTAGTTGTATTATTTGGTAGTAGTAGTAGTACCAAGTAGTTAGTAATTGTACTAATTAGATAGTAAAAGCAGTACTATGTAGTTGGTAGTAGTACTAAGTAGTTAGTAGTAGTACTAAATAGTGGTAGTAGTACTAAGAAGTTTGTAGTAGTACTAAGTAGTTTATAGTAGTACTAAATAGTTTATAGTAGTACTAAATAGTAGTGGTGCTAAGTAGATTTTGTAGTACTAAGAAGTTTTTGTAGTACTAAGTAATGAGTAGTAGTGGTACCATGTAGTTAGTGGTAGTAGTGGTTCTAAGTAGTTAGTGTTAGTGGTAATAGTAGTTCCAAGTAGATAGTGGTAGTACCAAGTAGTTAGTAGTAGTAATAAATTGGTAGTACTAAGTAGTACTAGTAGTAGTAGGTAGTTAGTAGTAGTACTAAGTTGTTAGTTAGTAGTTGTGGTACTATTTAGTTAGTAGTGGTACTAAGTAGTTGTTGTGGTACCAAGTAGTTGTTGTGGTACCAAGTAGTTAGTGCTATGGGACCAAGTAGTTAGTGTTAGTGCTAGTAGTAGTTCCAAGTAGTTAGTGTTAGTAGTAGTTCCAAGTAGTTAGTGGTAGTAGTAGTAGTACCAAGTAGTTAGTGGTAGTAGTACCAAGTAGTTAGTGGTAGGTGTATTAGTACCAAGTAATTATTGGTAGTAGTGGTAGTACCAAGTAGTAGTAGTAGTACCAATTAGTTAGTAGTGTACTAAGTAGTAGTATTAATTAGTTAATAGTAGTACTAAGTAGATAGTAGCAGTAGAAGTACTAAGTAGATAGTAGTACTAGTAGCACTAAGTAGATAGAAGTACTAGTAGTTCTAGGTAGTAAGCAGTAGTACTAAGTTATTTGTGGTAGTCGTGGTAGTAGTACTAAGTAGTTAGAAATCGTCGTAGTACTAGGTTATTGGTAGTAGTCGTAGTAGTACTAAGTAGTTATTAGATGTAGTAATACTAAGTACTATTTATTAATTAAGTGGTTTGTAGGGGTAGTTTAATAGTTAGCTGGTGGTAGTAGTAATAGTAATTAGATGGTAGTAATAATTAAGTTGTAGTTTTTGGTGGGTAGTATTGAGAACGAAATAGTAATTTGCGAAGGTAGTTATAGTGTAGATGAATCAGTTGGTAGTCAGACGAGGTTGGGGTCAAGGTCAACGGGGTCTGGGGATCAAGGTTTGGCAAGATCCAGGGGAAGGTCAGGGTAGGTCAAAGGTCAATGTCAGGCAGGTGGGAGTAGACGGTCATGGGATGTGGGAGGGCACGGCCAGGGGGGGGTAGGTCAATGTCAGGGGAGATGGGAATTCAAGGAGAGGCAAGGTTCGGGGCCAAGGTCAGCAGAGGTGGAAGATCAATTCCAGGGGTGGTGGGAGGTCAGTGGCGGTGGGAATTCAAGGTTAATGGAGGTTGTAGGTTTTAAGTCAGGGGAGGTCAAGGTGAGGGGAGGTAAAGATCAGGGCAGGTGGGGTCAAGATCTGAAGACGTGGGCGGGCAGTGGGGAGGTCGGGGGGTAAAAGTTATAGGTCGGGTGTTAAGGTCAGGCGAGGTCGAGGGTCAAGATATGGCGAGGGAACGGTCAAAACGGGGGGTCTAAGTCCGGGCTAGGACGGGGACAATGTCGGACGAGGTACGGTTTTAAGGTCTGGGAGGACTGAGGTCTATGTCACAGCGAGGAAGGGAATCAATGTCAGGAGAGGTTCGGGATGAAGGTCGGGGAGGACTGAGGTCAATGTCACAGTGAAGTAGGGGGTGAAAGGCAGGCAAGGTCGGGGATCAAGGTCGGACTAGGTCAAAATCGGGCTAGGTGAAGGTCGGGCAACACAAGCTCGGGCTTGGTCAAGGCCGGACTAGTCAAGTTGGAATTCGGTCATTGTCGTAGGGCAATGTCTGTCGGGCTAGGTCGGGCTCGGTTAAGGTCGGACTAATTCAAGGTCAGGCTAGGTCAAGGTCGGGATCTATAGGTCTGTCGGGCTAGATCAGGTAGGGGTTGGTCAATGTCGGGCGAGGTTTATCAAGGTCGGGCTGGTTCAATGTCGGGCTAGGTGAAGGTCAGTCGGGCTTTATCTTAGTCGGGCTTTACAAGGTCGGGCTGGTCAAGGTCGAGCTCCGTCAATGTCGTAGGCAAGGTCGGTCTCGGTCAATGTCAGACTAGGTCAAGGTCAGGTTAGGTTAAGGTCAGTCTGGGTTGTCAGGCTAGGTCAAGGGCGGGCTCGTTACGTCTGTCGGGATAGATGAAGGTTGGGCTCGGTCCATGTCGGCCGGGCTCGGTGAATTTCGGGCTATATGAAAGTAGGGCTAAGTCCAGGTTGGGCTATGGCTGGTCAAGGTCGCGTTCGGTTTGGGTGGGGCACGGTCGGACTCGGTGAAGGTCGAGCTAGGTCAAGGTCGGGCTCGGGCTAGGTCGGGTAGGTTAGTTGGTCGGGTGAGCTAGGTCATTGTCGGTTGGGCTCGGGATAGCGCAAGGTCGGTTATGCTCGGTCAAGGTCGGGGTAGGTCAAGGTCTGGCTAGGTTAAGGTCAGACTGGGTTAAAGTCAGGATGGTCAAGGTCGGGCTCGATACGTCTGTCGGGATAGATCAAGGTCGGACTAGGTCAAGGTCTTTCGGGCTCGGTGAAGGTCGTACTGGGTCAAGGTAATCCGGGTTCGTCCAAGGTCGGATAGGTCAACGTATCTAGTTTAAGGTCGGTCGGGCGGGTTAGGTCAAAGTCGGGCACAGTCAAAGTCGGACAGGCAAGGTCAATGTCGGTCAGGCACGCTAGGTCAAGGTCGGGCTCGGTTAAAGTCGTGCTAGATCAATGTCGGTCAGGTTCGGGCAAGGTTGGGTAAGTCAAGATCGGTCGGGCGGGATAGGTCATTGTGGGGCTAGTGCAAGGTCGGTGGGGAGGGCTAGGTCAATGTCGGGCTCGGTCAATATCGACCGGGCTAGGTCAAGGTCGGTCGGGCTAGGTCAATTTCTGTCGTGCTCGTTCAAGGTTGGGCTAGGTCAAGGTCTTTCGGGCTCGGTGAAGGTCTGGCTAGGTCAAGGTCAGGCTCTGGCTTGGTTAAGGCCGGGCTACGTCAAGGTCGGTAGGGATAGGTCAATGTCGGGCTCGCTAAGGTCGTAAGGGCTAGGTCAATGTCGGGCTCGGGCTACGTCAAGGTTGGTCTAGGTCAATGTAGGTCGGTATAGGTAAAGGGCGTGCTCGGTCAAGATCTCGGGATAGGTGAAGGTCGGGCTCGGGCTACGTCAAAGTCAGACTCGGTGAAGTTTGGGCTACGTCATGGTCGGCCTCGGTCAAGGTCGGGCTAGGTAAAAGTATTTCGGTCTCGGTGAAGGTCAGGCTAGGTCACAGTAGGGCTCTGTCACGATCGGGTACGTCAATGTCAGTCGGGATAGGTGAAGGTCGGTTCGGTCAAAGTCGGATAGGTCAATGTCGGTCGGGATAGGTGAGGGTCGGGCTCGGGCAACGTCAAGATCGGTCTCGGTGAAGGTCAGGCTAGGTCAAGGTCTTTCGGGCTTGGTGAAGGTCGGGCCGGGTCAATGTCGGGATCGGTGAAGGTCGGGCTCGGATTAACTCAAGGTCCGGCATGGTCAAGGTCAGGCTAGGACAAGATCTTTCGGGCTCGGTAAAGGTCGGGCTCGGTCAGGTCGGGCTCGGTCAAGGTCGGGTAGATCAATTTCGGGCGGTATAGGTGAAGGTCGGGCTCGGTCAAGGTCTGTCGGAATAGGTGAAGTTCGTGCTCGGTCAAGGTCGGTCGGGATAGGAGAAGGTCGAGTTTCGTGCTACGTCCAAGTCGGGCTCGGTCAAGGTTGGGCTATGTGAATGTCTTTCGGGCTCGGTGAACGTCGGGCTAGGTCACGGTCTGGCTCGGTCAAGGTTGGATAGGTGAATGTCGTCGGGATAGGTCATGGTCGGGCTCGGTCAAGATCGGTCGGGATAGGTCGGGTAGGTCAATGTCGGTCGGGATAGGTCGGGTAGGTCAATATCGGTCGGGATAGGTGAAGGTCGAAGTCGGTAAAGGTCGGTCGGGATAGGTGAAGGTCGCTCGAGATAGGTGAAGGACGCTCGTGATAGGTGAAGGTCGGGTTCGGTCATGGTCGCTCGACTAGGTGACGGTCGGTCTGGATAGGTGAAGGTCGGGTCGGTCAAGGTCGCTGGGGATAGGCAAAGTCGGGTTGGTCCAGGTCGCTCGCTATAGGAGAAGGTTGCTCGGGATAGGTGAGGTCGGGCTTGGTCAAGATCGCTCGGGATAGGTCAAGGTCGGCCTCGGTCAAGGCAGCTCGGGATAGGCGAAGGTCGGGCTCGGTGAAGGTTGGTCGGGACAGGTGATGATAAGTTGGTGAGTCCAAGGTTGGCAGGGCCAGGTCATGATTAGAACAAGACGGTCCGGACCAGGTCAAGGTCAGGCTATGTAAATGTCGGCCGGGTCAAGGTCATTTCAAGGTCGTCCGGGGTAGGTGAAGGCCAGGTGAAAGTGAAGGTGAGGGGAAGGCAAGCGAAGGTCAAGGTCAGGTTTATGTCAACGTGAGGTGAAGGCCAGGCGAATGTCAAAGTCAGGTGAAGGCTAAGGCCAGATGAAGGTCAAGATCAGGTGAAGGCCAAGGTAAGGCGAAGGCCAGATGAAGGCCAATGTCAGGTGAAGGTTAAGGTCAGATGAAGTCCACGTGAATGTCAAGGCATACTAGGTCAAGGCCAGGTGAACTAGGTCAAGGTCAGGCCTACTAGGTCAATGGCAGGCCTCCTAGATCAATGGAAGGCCAAAGAGGTTAATGTCGGGCAACGTAGGTCAAGGTCATGCCACCCAGGTCAAGGCCAGGCCAACTGGGCAAGGTAACGCCTACTAGGTCAAGGCCAGATCAACTATGTCAATGTCAGGTCACCCAGGTCAAGGCCAGACCAACTAGGTCAAGGTGAGGCCTGCTATGTCAAGGCCAGGTTACCCAGGTAAATGGGAGGCCTACTAGGTCCAGGCCAATTCAACTATGTCAAGGTCAGGCCATCCAGGTCAAGGCCAGACCAAGTAGGTGAAGGTCAGGCCCCCTAGATGAAGACCAGGCCATTTCGATCAAGACCAGGCCAACTAGGTCAAGGCTAGGCCCGCAGGTGAAGACCAGGCCAACTGGGTCAAGCTCAGACCCCCTAGGTCAAGGTAAGACCCCTTAGGTCAAGGTCAGACACTCTAGGTCAAGGCCAGACCCCCTATGTCAAGGTCAGGCCATCCAGGTCAAGGCCAGACCATGTAGGTCAAAGTCAGGCCAACTAGGTCAAGGCCAAGCCATCTAGGTCAGGGTTTGACCCCCTAGGTCAAGGTAAGACCCCCTAGGTCAACGTCAGACCCCCTAGGTGAATGCCAGGCCAAGTAGGAAAATGTCAGGCCCCCTATGTCAAGGCCAGGCCAACTAGGTCAAGTTCCTACCCGCTATGTCAACGTGCTACCCCCTAGGTCAAGGTCAGACCCCTAGGCCAAGGTCAGACGTCCTAGGTCAAGGCCAGGGCAACTGGGTGAAGGCCAGGCCCTCTATGTCAAGGTCAGACCCCCTATGTCAAGGTCAGGCCAATTCAGGTCAAGGCCAGGCGAACTATGACAAGGCCAGGCCATCTAGGTCAAGGTAAGGCCAACTAGGTCAATGTCCTACCCCCTATGTCAACGTCCTCCCCCCTAGGTCAAGGTCAGACCCCCTAGGTCAAGGTGAGACCCCCTAGGTAAAAGTCAGACTTCCTGTCAAGGCCAGGCCAACTAGGTCAAGGTGAGGCGCCCTAGGTGAAGGCCAGGCCAACTATGTCAAGGCCAGGCCCCGTAGGTCAATGTCAGACCCCTAGGTCAAGAACAGGCAATATAGGTCAAGTTCAGGCCTCCTAGGTCAAGGCTAGACCATCTAGGTCAAGGTCAGGCCCCCTATGTCAAGGCAAGGCCCCCTGGTCAAGGTCAGCCCCCCTAGGTTAAGGACAGGACCCCTATGTCAGGGTCAGGCCATCCAAGTCAAGGTCAGGCCAAATAGTTGCAAGCAGGCCATCTAGGTCAGGGTCAGATGCCTAGGTCAATGCCAGGCCACCTATGTCAAGGTCAGGCCCCCTATGTCAAGGTCAGACCCCGTAGGACAAGGCCATGCCCCTGGCCAAGGTCAGACCCCCTAGGTTAAGGTTAGGCCAAATAGGTCAAGGTCAGGCTAACTAGGTCTAGGGCAGATTAACTAGGTGAAGGGCAGGCCCCGCAGGTCAGTGCCAGGTCATTTAGGTCAAGGTCAGACCACCGTAAGTCAAGGTTGGACCCCCTAGGTGTAGGCCAGGCCAAGAAGGACAATGTCAGGCCCCTTTGGTCAAGGTCAGGCTACTAGATGAGGTCAGACCCCATATGTCAAGGTCAGATACCCTATGTCAAGGCCAGGCCTCCTAGGTCAAGGCTAGGCCATCTAGGTCAAAGTAAGGCCCCCTAGGATAAGGTCAGACGATCTAGGTCAATGCCAGGCCAATTAGGTCAAGGCCAGACCCAGTAGGTCAAGGTCAGACCCCCTATGTCAAGGTCAGGCTATCCAGTTCAAGGCCAGACCAACTAAGTGAAGGTCAGGCGCCCTAGATGAAGACTACGTCATCTGGTAAAGGCCAGGCCTACTAGGTCAAAGTCAGACGCCCTAGGTCAAAGCCAGCACCCCTAGGTCAAGTCCAGGCCAACTAGGTCAAGGCCAGACCATCTAGGTCAAGGTCATGCCAAATAGGTCAATGTCAGGCAAATTAGGTCGATGGCAGGCCCTGTAGGTCAAGGCCAGGCCAACTAGGTCAATGTGAGACCCCCTAGGTAAAGGTCAGACCCCCTAGGTCAAGGCTAGGCCATCAGGGTCAAGGTGAGGCCCCTACGACAAGGTCAGACGCCCTAGGGCAAGGCCAGGCCCCCTAGGTCCTCAGACCCCTATGTAAATGTCAGGTCATTCAGGTCAAGGCCAGGCCAAGTTGGTGAAGGTCAGGCCCCCTAGATGAAGACCAGGCCATGTGGTCAAGGCCAGGCCCCCTAGGTGAATGTCGTACCCCTAGGTCAAGGCCAGGCCATCCGGTCAATATCAGACCTCCTACATTAAGGTCAGTCCCCGTAGGTAAAGGCCAGGCCTCCTAGGTCTAGGCTAGGTCATCTAGGTCAAGGTCCACCCCCCTATGTCAAGGCCAGGCCAACTGGGTCAAGGTCAGGGTTTGATCCCCTAGGTCAAGGTCAGACCCCCCTATGTCAACGTCAGGCCATCCAGGTCAAGGACAGGTCATCTAGGTAAAGGTCAGGCCAACTAGGTCAAGGCCAAGCCATGTAGGTCAGGGATTGACCCCCTAGGTCAAGGTCAGACTCCTAGGTCAACGTCAGCCCCCTAGGTGAAGGCCAGACAAGTAAGACTAGGTCAGGCCCCCTAGGTCAATGCCAGGCCAACTAGGTCAAGGTCCTACCCCCTATGTCAACGTACCAGCCCCTATGTCTAGGTCAGACCCCCTAGGCCAAGGTCAGACGTCCTAGGTCAAGGCCAGGCCACCTGGGTGAAGGCCAGGCCCCCTAGGTCAAGGTCAGACCTCCTATGTCAAGGTCAGGCCATCCAGGTCAGGGGCAGGCGAACTAGGTCAAGGCCAGGCCATCTAGGTCAAGGCCAGGCCTTATAGGTCAAGGTCCT